>CAMPDV010002165.1:0-70961 GCA_946699065.1 Loxodes magnus
CGAAAACTTATCATTAGATATTCTTTTCTTACTTTACTTCTTCACTTTTCTAAATACTTATTACTTCTCAAAGCATACTCTTTAAAACTGAAATTCTATCTTCTTTTCTTACTTTACTTCTTCACTTTTCTATAGGCTAACTTTCATCTACAAGCATATCTTGACAAACCGAATACAGATTCGTTTTAGTGACATTATTACTAACATTTTGGATATTCTAACTTATATTTTAGTGCTTGCTACGAAAACTTATCATTAGATATTCTTTTCTTACTTTACTTCTTCACTTTTCTAAATACTTATTACTTCTCAAAGCATACTCTTTAAAACTGAAATTCTATCTTCTTTTCTTACTTTACTTCTTCACTTTTCTATAGGCTAACTTTCATCTACAAGCATATCTTGACAAACCGAATACAGATTCGTTTTAGTGACATTATTACTTACATTTTGGATATTCTAACTTATATTTTAGTGCTTGCTACGAAAACTTATCATTAGATATTCTTTTCTTACTTTACTTCTTCACTTTTCTAAATACTTTTTTACTTCTCAAAGCATACTCCTTAAAACTGAAATTCTATCTTCTTTTCTTACTTTACTTATTCACTTTTCTATAGGCTAACTTTCATCTACAAGCATATCTTGACAAACCGAATACAGATTCGTTTTAGTGACATTATTACTTACATTTTGGATATTCTAACTTATATTTTAGTGCTTGCTACGAAAACTTATCATTAGATATTCTTTTCTTACTTTACTTCTTCACTTTTCTAAATATTTTTTACTTCTCAAAGCATACTCCTTAAAACTGAAATTCTATCTTTTCTTACTTTACTTATTCACTTTTCTAAATACTTATTACTTCTCAAAGCATACTCCTTAAAACTGAAATTCTATCTTCTTTTCTTACTTTACTTATTCACTTTTCTAAATACTTATTACTTCTCAAAGCATACTTCTTAAAACTGAAACTCTTTCTTCTTTTCTTACTTTACTTCTTCACTTTTCTAAATACTTATTACTTCTCAAAGCATACTCCTTAAAACTGAAATTCTATCTTCTTTTCTTACTTTACTTCTTTACTTTTCTATAGGCTAACTTTCATCTACAAGCATATCTTGACAAACCGAATACAGATTCGTTTTAGTGACATTATTACTTACATTTTGGATATTCTAACTTATATTTTAGTGCTTGCTACGAAAACTTATCATTAGATATTCTTTTCTTACTTTACTTCTTCACTTTTCTAAATACTTATTACTTCTCAAAGCATACTCTTTAAAACTGAAATTCTATCTTCTTTTCTTACTTTACTTCTTCACTTTTCTATAGGCTAACTTTCATCTACAAGCATATCTTGACAAACCGAATACAGATTCGTTTTAGTGACATTATTACTAACATTTTGGATATTCTAACTTATATTTTAGTGCTTGCTACGAAAACTTATCATTAGATATTCTTTTCTTACTTTACTTCTTCACTTTTCTAAATACTTATTACTTCTCAAAGCATACTCTTTAAAACTGAAATTCTTTCTTCTTTTCTTACTTTACTTATTCACTTTTCTATAGGCTAACTTTCATCTACAAGCATATCTTGACAAACCGAATACAGATTCGTTTTAGTGACATTATTACTTACATTTTGGATATTCTAACTTATATTTTAGTGCTTGCTACGAAAACTTATCATTAGATATTCTTTTCTTACTTTACTTCTTCACTTTTCTAAATATTTTTTACTTCTCAAAGCATACTCCTTAAAACTGAAATTCTATCTTCTTTTCTTACTTTACTTATTCACTTTTCTATAGGCTAACTTTCATCTACAAGCATATCTTGACAAACCGAATACAGATTCGTTTTAGTGACATTATTACTTACATTTTGGATATTCTAACTTATATTTTAGTGCTTGCTACGAAAACTTATCATTAGATATTCTTTTCTTACTTTACTTCTTCACTTTTCTAAATATTTTTTACTTCTCAAAGCATACTCCTTAAAACTGAAATTCTATCTTCTTTTCTTACTTTACTTATTCACTTTTCTAAATACTTATTACTTCTCAAAGCATACTCCTTAAAACTGAAATTCTATCTTCTTTTCTTACTTTACTTATTCACTTTTCTAAATACTTATTACTTCTCAAAGCATACTTCTTAAAACTGAAACTCTTTCTTCTTTTCTTACTTTACTTCTTCACTTTTCTAAATACTTATTACTTCTCAAAGCATACTCCTTAAAACTGAAATTCTATCTTCTTTTCTTACTTTACTTCTTTACTTTTCTATAGGCTAACTTTCATCTACAAGCATATCTTGACAAACCGAATACAGATTCGTTTTAGTGACATTATTACTTACATTTTGGATATTCTAACTTATATTTTAGTGCTTGCTACGAAAACTTATCATTAGATATTCTTTTCTTACTTTACTTCTTCACTTTTCTAAATACTTATTACTTCTCAAAGCATACTCTTTAAAACTGAAATTCTATCTTCTTTTCTTACTTTACTTCTTCACTTTTCTATAGGCTAACTTTCATCTACAAGCATATCTTGACAAACCGAATACAGATTCGTTTTAGTGACATTATTACTAACATTTTGGATATTCTAACTTATATTTTAGTGCTTGCTACGAAAACTTATCATTAGATATTCTTTTCTTACTTTACTTCTTCACTTTTCTAAATACTTATTACTTCTCAAAGCATACTCTTTAAAACTGAAATTCTTTCTTCTTTTCTTACTTTACTTATTCACTTTTCTATAGGCTAACTTTCATCTACAAGCATATCTTGACAAACCGAATACAGATTCGTTTTAGTGACATTATTACTTACATTTTGGATATTCTAACTTATATTTTAGTGCTTGCTACGAAAACTTATCATTAGATATTCTTTTCTTACTTTACTTCTTCACTTTTCTAAATATTTTTTACTTCTCAAAGCATACTCCTTAAAACTGAAATTCTATCTTCTTTTCTTACTTTACTTATTCACTTTTCTATAGGCTAACTTTCATCTACAAGCATATCTTGACAAACCGAATACAGATTCGTTTTAGTGACATTATTACTTACATTTTGGATATTCTAACTTATATTTTAGTGCTTGCTACGAAAACTTATCATTAGATATTCTTTTCTTACTTTACTTCTTCACTTTTCTAAATATTTTTTACTTCTCAAAGCATACTCCTTAAAACTGAAATTCTATCTTCTTTTCTTACTTTACTTATTCACTTTTCTAAATACTTATTACTTCTCAAAGCATACTCCTTAAAACTGAAATTCTATCTTCTTTTCTTACTTTACTTATTCACTTTTCTAAATACTTATTACTTCTCAAAGCATACTTCTTAAAACTGAAACTCTTTCTTCTTTTCTTACTTTACTTCTTCACTTTTCTAAATACTTATTACTTCTCAAAGCATACTCCTTAAAACTGAAATTCTATCTTCTTTTCTTACTTTACTTCTTTACTTTTCTATAGGCTAACTTTCATCTACAAGCATATCTTGACAAACCGAATACAGATTCGTTTTAGTGACATTATTACTTACATTTTGGATATTCTAACTTATATTTTAGTGCTTGCTACGAAAACTTATCATTAGATATTCTTTTCTTACTTTACTTCTTCACTTTTCTAAATACTTATTACTTCTCAAAGCATACTCTTTAAAACTGAAATTCTATCTTCTTTTCTTACTTTACTTCTTCACTTTTCTATAGGCTAACTTTCATCTACAAGCATATCTTGACAAACCGAATACAGATTCGTTTTAGTGACATTATTACTAACATTTTGGATATTCTAACTTATATTTTAGTGCTTGCTACGAAAACTTATCATTAGATATTCTTTTCTTACTTTACTTCTTCACTTTTCTAAATACTTATTACTTCTCAAAGCATACTCTTTAAAACTGAAATTCTTTCTTCTTTTCTTACTTTACTTATTCACTTTTCTATAGGCTAACTTTCATCTACAAGCATATCTTGACAAACCGAATACAGATTCGTTTTAGTGACATTATTACTTACATTTTGGATATTCTAACTTATATTTTAGTGCTTGCTACGAAAACTTATCATTAGATATTCTTTTCTTACTTTACTTCTTCACTTTTCTAAATATTTTTTACTTCTCAAAGCATACTCCTTAAAACTGAAATTCTATCTTCTTTTCTTACTTTACTTATTCACTTTTCTAAATACTTATTACTTCTCAAAGCATACTCCTTAAAACTGAAATTCTATCTTCTTTTCTTACTTTACTTATTCACTTTTCTAAATACTTATTACTTCTCAAAGCATACTTCTTAAAACTGAAACTCTTTCTTCTTTTCTTACTTTACTTCTTCACTTTTCTAAATACTTATTACTTCTCAAAGCATACTCTTTAAAACTGAAATTCTTTCTTCTTTTCTTACTTTACTTCTTCACTTTTCTATAGGCTAACTTTCATCTACAAGCATATCTTGACAAACCGAATACAGATTCGTTTTAGTGACATTATTACTAACATTTTGGATATTCTAACTTATATTTTAGTGCTTGCTACGAAAACTTATCATTAGATATTCTTTTCTTACTTTACTTCTTCACTTTTCTAAATACTTATTACTTCTCAAAGCATACTCTTTAAAACTGAAATTCTTTCTTCTTTTCTTACTTTACTTATTCACTTTTCTATAGGCTAACTTTCATCTACAAGCATATCTTGACAAACCGAATACAGATTCGTTTTAGTGACATTATTACTTACATTTTGGATATTCTAACTTATATTTTAGTGCTTGCTACGAAAACTTATCATTAGATATTCTTTTCTTACTTTACTTCTTCACTTTTCTAAATATTTTTTACTTCTCAAAGCATACTCCTTAAAACTGAAATTCTATCTTCTTTTCTTACTTTACTTATTCACTTTTCTATAGGCTAACTTTCATCTACAAGCATATCTTGACAAACCGAATACAGATTCGTTTTAGTGACATTATTACTTACATTTTGGATATTCTAACTTATATTTTAGTGCTTGCTACGAAAACTTATCATTAGATATTCTTTTCTTACTTTACTTCTTCACTTTTCTAAATATTTTTTACTTCTCAAAGCATACTCCTTAAAACTGAAATTCTATCTTCTTTTCTTACTTTACTTATTCACTTTTCTAAATACTTATTA
The DNA here is from genome assembly GCA_946699065.1 of Loxodes magnus. NCBI lineage: Eukaryota > Ciliophora > Karyorelictea > Loxodida > Loxodidae > Loxodes > Loxodes magnus. Next base: position 5,216 of record CAMPDV010002165.1, read on the forward strand.
CTTCTCAAAGCATACTCCTTAAAACTGAAATTCTATCTTCTTTTCTTACTTTACTTATTCACTTTTCTAAATACTTATTACTTCTCAAAGCATACTTCTTAAAACTGAAACTCTTTCTTCTTTTCTTACTTTACTTCTTCACTTTTCTAAATACTTATTACTTCTCAAAGCATACTCCTTAAAACTGAAATTCTATCTTCTTTTCTTACTTTACTTCTTTACTTTTCTATAGGCTAACTTTCATCTACAAGCATATCTTGACAAACCGAATACAGATTCGTTTTAGTGACATTATTACTTACATTTTGGATATTCTAACTTATATTTTAGTGCTTGCTACGAAAACTTATCATTAGATATTCTTTTCTTACTTTACTTCTTCACTTTTCTAAATACTTATTACTTCTCAAAGCATACTCTTTAAAACTGAAATTCTATCTTCTTTTCTTACTTTACTTCTTCACTTTTCTATAGGCTAACTTTCATCTACAAGCATATCTTGACAAACCGAATACAGATTCGTTTTAGTGACATTATTACTAACATTTTGGATATTCTAACTTATATTTTAGTGCTTGCTACGAAAACTTATCATTAGATATTCTTTTCTTACTTTACTTCTTCACTTTTCTAAATACTTATTACTTCTCAAAGCATACTCTTTAAAACTGAAATTCTATCTTCTTTTCTTACTTTACTTATTCACTTTTCTAAATACTTATTACTTCTCAAAGCATACTCCTTAAAACTGAAATTCTATCTTCTTTTCTTACTTTACTTATTCACTTTTCTAAATACTTATTACTTCTCAAAGCATACTTCTTAAAACTGAAACTCTTTCTTCTTTTCTTACTTTACTTCTTCACTTTTCTAAATACTTATTACTTCTCAAAGCATACTCTTTAAAACTGAAATTCTTTCTTCTTTTCTTACTTTACTTATTCACTTTTCTATAGGCTAACTTTCATCTACAAGCATATCTTGACAAACCGAATACAGATTCGTTTTAGTGACATTATTACTTACATTTTGGATATTCTAACTTATATTTTAGTGCTTGCTACGAAAACTTATCATTAGATATTCTTTTCTTACTTTACTTCTTCACTTTTCTAAATATTTTTTACTTCTCAAAGCATACTCCTTAAAACTGAAATTCTATCTTCTTTTCTTACTTTACTTATTCACTTTTCTATAGGCTAACTTTCATCTACAAGCATATCTTGACAAACCGAATACAGATTCGTTTTAGTGACATTATTACTTACATTTTGGATATTCTAACTTATATTTTAGTGCTTGCTACGAAAACTTATCATTAGATATTCTTTTCTTACTTTACTTCTTCACTTTTCTAAATATTTTTTACTTCTCAAAGCATACTCCTTAAAACTGAAATTCTATCTTCTTTTCTTACTTTACTTATTCACTTTTCTAAATACTTATTACTTCTCAAAGCATACTCCTTAAAACTGAAATTCTATCTTCTTTTCTTACTTTACTTATTCACTTTTCTAAATACTTATTACTTCTCAAAGCATACTTCTTAAAACTGAAACTCTTTCTTCTTTTCTTACTTTACTTCTTCACTTTTCTAAATACTTATTACTTCTCAAAGCATACTCCTTAAAACTGAAATTCTATCTTCTTTTCTTACTTTACTTCTTTACTTTTCTATAGGCTAACTTTCATCTACAAGCATATCTTGACAAACCGAATACAGATTCGTTTTAGTGACATTATTACTTACATTTTGGATATTCTAACTTATATTTTAGTGCTTGCTACGAAAACTTATCATTAGATATTCTTTTCTTACTTTACTTCTTCACTTTTCTAAATATTTTTTACTTCTCAAAGCATACTCCTTAAAACTGAAATTCTATCTTCTTTTCTTACTTTACTTATTCACTTTTCTAAATACTTATTACTTCTCAAAGCATACTCCTTAAAACTGAAATTCTATCTTCTTTTCTTACTTTACTTATTCACTTTTCTAAATACTTATTACTTCTCAAAGCATACTTCTTAAAACTGAAACTCTTTCTTCTTTTCTTACTTTACTTCTTCACTTTTCTAAATACTTATTACTTCTCAAAGCATACTCCTTAAAACTGAAATTCTATCTTCTTTTCTTACTTTACTTCTTTACTTTTCTATAGGCTAACTTTCATCTACAAGCATATCTTGACAAACCGAATACAGATTCGTTTTAGTGACATTATTACTTACATTTTGGATATTCTAACTTATATTTTAGTGCTTGCTACGAAAACTTATCATTAGATATTCTTTTCTTACTTTACTTCTTCACTTTTCTAAATACTTATTACTTCTCAAAGCATACTCTTTAAAACTGAAATTCTATCTTCTTTTCTTACTTTACTTCTTCACTTTTCTATAGGCTAACTTTCATCTACAAGCATATCTTGACAAACCGAATACAGATTCGTTTTAGTGACATTATTACTAACATTTTGGATATTCTAACTTATATTTTAGTGCTTGCTACGAAAACTTATCATTAGATATTCTTTTCTTACTTTACTTCTTCACTTTTCTAAATACTTATTACTTCTCAAAGCATACTCTTTAAAACTGAAATTCTTTCTTCTTTTCTTACTTTACTTATTCACTTTTCTATAGGCTAACTTTCATCTACAAGCATATCTTGACAAACCGAATACAGATTCGTTTTAGTGACATTATTACTTACATTTTGGATATTCTAACTTATATTTTAGTGCTTGCTACGAAAACTTATCATTAGATATTCTTTTCTTACTTTACTTCTTCACTTTTCTAAATATTTTTTACTTCTCAAAGCATACTCCTTAAAACTGAAATTCTATCTTCTTTTCTTACTTTACTTATTCACTTTTCTAAATACTTATTACTTCTCAAAGCATACTCCTTAAAACTGAAATTCTATCTTCTTTTCTTACTTTACTTATTCACTTTTCTAAATACTTATTACTTCTCAAAGCATACTTCTTAAAACTGAAACTCTTTCTTCTTTTCTTACTTTACTTCTTCACTTTTCTAAATACTTATTACTTCTCAAAGCATACTCCTTAAAACTGAAATTCTATCTTCTTTTCTTACTTTACTTCTTTACTTTTCTATAGGCTAACTTTCATCTACAAGCATATCTTGACAAACCGAATACAGATTCGTTTTAGTGACATTATTACTTACATTTTGGATATTCTAACTTATATTTTAGTGCTTGCTACGAAAACTTATCATTAGATATTCTTTTCTTACTTTACTTCTTCACTTTTCTAAATACTTATTACTTCTCAAAGCATACTCTTTAAAACTGAAATTCTATCTTCTTTTCTTACTTTACTTCTTCACTTTTCTATAGGCTAACTTTCATCTACAAGCATATCTTGACAAACCGAATACAGATTCGTTTTAGTGACATTATTACTAACATTTTGGATATTCTAACTTATATTTTAGTGCTTGCTACGAAAACTTATCATTAGATATTCTTTTCTTACTTTACTTCTTCACTTTTCTAAATACTTATTACTTCTCAAAGCATACTCTTTAAAACTGAAATTCTTTCTTCTTTTCTTACTTTACTTATTCACTTTTCTATAGGCTAACTTTCATCTACAAGCATATCTTGACAAACCGAATACAGATTCGTTTTAGTGACATTATTACTTACATTTTGGATATTCTAACTTATATTTTAGTGCTTGCTACGAAAACTTATCATTAGATATTCTTTTCTTACTTTACTTCTTCACTTTTCTAAATATTTTTTACTTCTCAAAGCATACTCCTTAAAACTGAAATTCTATCTTCTTTTCTTACTTTACTTATTCACTTTTCTAAATACTTATTACTTCTCAAAGCATACTCCTTAAAACTGAAATTCTATCTTCTTTTCTTACTTTACTTATTCACTTTTCTAAATACTTATTACTTCTCAAAGCATACTTCTTAAAACTGAAACTCTTTCTTCTTTTCTTACTTTACTTCTTCACTTTTCTAAATACTTATTACTTCTCAAAGCATACTCCTTAAAACTGAAATTCTATCTTCTTTTCTTACTTTACTTCTTTACTTTTCTATAGGCTAACTTTCATCTACAAGCATATCTTGACAAACCGAATACAGATTCGTTTTAGTGACATTATTACTTACATTTTGGATATTCTAACTTATATTTTAGTGCTTGCTACGAAAACTTATCATTAGATATTCTTTTCTTACTTTACTTCTTCACTTTTCTAAATACTTATTACTTCTCAAAGCATACTCTTTAAAACTGAAATTCTATCTTCTTTTCTTACTTTACTTCTTCACTTTTCTATAGGCTAACTTTCATCTACAAGCATATCTTGACAAACCGAATACAGATTCGTTTTAGTGACATTATTACTAACATTTTGGATATTCTAACTTATATTTTAGTGCTTGCTACGAAAACTTATCATTAGATATTCTTTTCTTACTTTACTTCTTCACTTTTCTAAATACTTATTACTTCTCAAAGCATACTCTTTAAAACTGAAATTCTTTCTTCTTTTCTTACTTTACTTATTCACTTTTCTATAGGCTAACTTTCATCTACAAGCATATCTTGACAAACCGAATACAGATTCGTTTTAGTGACATTATTACTTACATTTTGGATATTCTAACTTATATTTTAGTGCTTGCTACGAAAACTTATCATTAGATATTCTTTTCTTACTTTACTTCTTCACTTTTCTAAATATTTTTTACTTCTCAAAGCATACTCCTTAAAACTGAAATTCTATCTTCTTTTCTTACTTTACTTATTCACTTTTCTATAGGCTAACTTTCATCTACAAGCATATCTTGACAAACCGAATACAGATTCGTTTTAGTGACATTATTACTTACATTTTGGATATTCTAACTTATATTTTAGTGCTTGCTACGAAAACTTATCATTAGATATTCTTTTCTTACTTTACTTCTTCACTTTTCTAAATATTTTTTACTTCTCAAAGCATACTCCTTAAAACTGAAATTCTATCTTCTTTTCTTACTTTACTTATTCACTTTTCTAAATACTTATTACTTCTCAAAGCATACTCCTTAAAACTGAAATTCTATCTTCTTTTCTTACTTTACTTATTCACTTTTCTAAATACTTATTACTTCTCAAAGCATACTTCTTAAAACTGAAACTCTTTCTTCTTTTCTTACTTTACTTCTTCACTTTTCTAAATACTTATTACTTCTCAAAGCATACTCCTTAAAACTGAAATTCTATCTTCTTTTCTTACTTTACTTCTTTACTTTTCTATAGGCTAACTTTCATCTACAAGCATATCTTGACAAACCGAATACAGATTCGTTTTAGTGACATTATTACTTACATTTTGGATATTCTAACTTATATTTTAGTGCTTGCTACGAAAACTTATCATTAGATATTCTTTTCTTACTTTACTTCTTCACTTTTCTAAATACTTATTACTTCTCAAAGCATACTCTTTAAAACTGAAATTCTATCTTCTTTTCTTACTTTACTTCTTCACTTTTCTATAGGCTAACTTTCATCTACAAGCATATCTTGACAAACCGAATACAGATTCGTTTTAGTGACATTATTACTAACATTTTGGATATTCTAACTTATATTTTAGTGCTTGCTACGAAAACTTATCATTAGATATTCTTTTCTTACTTTACTTCTTCACTTTTCTAAATACTTATTACTTCTCAAAGCATACTCTTTAAAACTGAAATTCTTTCTTCTTTTCTTACTTTACTTATTCACTTTTCTATAGGCTAACTTTCATCTACAAGCATATCTTGACAAACCGAATACAGATTCGTTTTAGTGACATTATTACTTACATTTTGGATATTCTAACTTATATTTTAGTGCTTGCTACGAAAACTTATCATTAGATATTCTTTTCTTACTTTACTTCTTCACTTTTCTAAATATTTTTTACTTCTCAAAGCATACTCCTTAAAACTGAAATTCTATCTTCTTTTCTTACTTTACTTATTCACTTTTCTAAATACTTATTACTTCTCAAAGCATACTCCTTAAAACTGAAATTCTATCTTCTTTTCTTACTTTACTTATTCACTTTTCTAAATACTTATTACTTCTCAAAGCATACTTCTTAAAACTGAAACTCTTTCTTCTTTTCTTACTTTACTTCTTCACTTTTCTAAATACTTATTACTTCTCAAAGCATACTCCTTAAAACTGAAATTCTATCTTCTTTTCTTACTTTACTTCTTTACTTTTCTATAGGCTAACTTTCATCTACAAGCATATCTTGACAAACCGAATACAGATTCGTTTTAGTGACATTATTACTTACATTTTGGATATTCTAACTTATATTTTAGTGCTTGCTACGAAAACTTATCATTAGATATTCTTTTCTTACTTTACTTCTTCACTTTTCTAAATATTTTTTACTTCTCAAAGCATACTCCTTAAAACTGAAATTCTATCTTCTTTTCTTACTTTACTTATTCACTTTTCTAAATACTTATTACTTCTCAAAGCATACTCCTTAAAACTGAAATTCTATCTTCTTTTCTTACTTTACTTATTCACTTTTCTAAATACTTATTACTTCTCAAAGCATACTTCTTAAAACTGAAACTCTTTCTTCTTTTCTTACTTTACTTCTTCACTTTTCTAAATACTTATTACTTCTCAAAGCATACTCCTTAAAACTGAAATTCTATCTTCTTTTCTTACTTTACTTCTTTACTTTTCTATAGGCTAACTTTCATCTACAAGCATATCTTGACAAACCGAATACAGATTCGTTTTAGTGACATTATTACTTACATTTTGGATATTCTAACTTATATTTTAGTGCTTGCTACGAAAACTTATCATTAGATATTCTTTTCTTACTTTACTTCTTCACTTTTCTAAATACTTATTACTTCTCAAAGCATACTCTTTAAAACTGAAATTCTATCTTCTTTTCTTACTTTACTTCTTCACTTTTCTATAGGCTAACTTTCATCTACAAGCATATCTTGACAAACCGAATACAGATTCGTTTTAGTGACATTATTACTAACATTTTGGATATTCTAACTTATATTTTAGTGCTTGCTACGAAAACTTATCATTAGATATTCTTTTCTTACTTTACTTCTTCACTTTTCTAAATACTTATTACTTCTCAAAGCATACTCTTTAAAACTGAAATTCTTTCTTCTTTTCTTACTTTACTTATTCACTTTTCTATAGGCTAACTTTCATCTACAAGCATATCTTGACAAACCGAATACAGATTCGTTTTAGTGACATTATTACTTACATTTTGGATATTCTAACTTATATTTTAGTGCTTGCTACGAAAACTTATCATTAGATATTCTTTTCTTACTTTACTTCTTCACTTTTCTAAATATTTTTTACTTCTCAAAGCATACTCCTTAAAACTGAAATTCTATCTTCTTTTCTTACTTTACTTATTCACTTTTCTAAATACTTATTACTTCTCAAAGCATACTCCTTAAAACTGAAATTCTATCTTCTTTTCTTACTTTACTTATTCACTTTTCTAAATACTTATTACTTCTCAAAGCATACTTCTTAAAACTGAAACTCTTTCTTCTTTTCTTACTTTACTTCTTCACTTTTCTAAATACTTATTACTTCTCAAAGCATACTCCTTAAAACTGAAATTCTATCTTCTTTTCTTACTTTACTTCTTTACTTTTCTATAGGCTAACTTTCATCTACAAGCATATCTTGACAAACCGAATACAGATTCGTTTTAGTGACATTATTACTTACATTTTGGATATTCTAACTTATATTTTAGTGCTTGCTACGAAAACTTATCATTAGATATTCTTTTCTTACTTTACTTCTTCACTTTTCTAAATATTTTTTACTTCTCAAAGCATACTCCTTAAAACTGAAATTCTATCTTCTTTTCTTACTTTACTTATTCACTTTTCTAAATACTTATTACTTCTCAAAGCATACTCCTTAAAACTGAAATTCTATCTTCTTTTCTTACTTTACTTATTCACTTTTCTAAATACTTATTACTTCTCAAAGCATACTTCTTAAAACTGAAACTCTTTCTTCTTTTCTTACTTTACTTCTTCACTTTTCTAAATACTTATTACTTCTCAAAGCATACTCCTTAAAACTGAAATTCTATCTTCTTTTCTTACTTTACTTCTTTACTTTTCTATAGGCTAACTTTCATCTACAAGCATATCTTGACAAACCGAATACAGATTCGTTTTAGTGACATTATTACTTACATTTTGGATATTCTAACTTATATTTTAGTGCTTGCTACGAAAACTTATCATTAGATATTCTTTTCTTACTTTACTTCTTCACTTTTCTAAATATTTTTTACTTCTCAAAGCATACTCCTTAAAACTGAAATTCTATCTTCTTTTCTTACTTTACTTATTCACTTTTCTATAGGCTAACTTTCATCTACAAGCATATCTTGACAAACCGAATACAGATTCGTTTTAGTGACATTATTACTTACATTTTGGATATTCTAACTTATATTTTAGTGCTTGCTACGAAAACTTATCATTAGATATTCTTTTCTTACTTTACTTCTTCACTTTTCTAAATATTTTTTACTTCTCAAAGCATACTCCTTAAAACTGAAATTCTATCTTCTTTTCTTACTTTACTTATTCACTTTTCTAAATACTTATTACTTCTCAAAGCATACTCCTTAAAACTGAAATTCTATCTTCTTTTCTTACTTTACTTATTCACTTTTCTAAATACTTATTACTTCTCAAAGCATACTTCTTAAAACTGAAACTCTTTCTTCTTTTCTTACTTTACTTCTTCACTTTTCTAAATACTTATTACTTCTCAAAGCATACTCCTTAAAACTGAAATTCTATCTTCTTTTCTTACTTTACTTCTTTACTTTTCTATAGGCTAACTTTCATCTACAAGCATATCTTGACAAACCGAATACAGATTCGTTTTAGTGACATTATTACTTACATTTTGGATATTCTAACTTATATTTTAGTGCTTGCTACGAAAACTTATCATTAGATATTCTTTTCTTACTTTACTTCTTCACTTTTCTAAATACTTATTACTTCTCAAAGCATACTCTTTAAAACTGAAATTCTATCTTCTTTTCTTACTTTACTTCTTCACTTTTCTATAGGCTAACTTTCATCTACAAGCATATCTTGACAAACCGAATACAGATTCGTTTTAGTGACATTATTACTAACATTTTGGATATTCTAACTTATATTTTAGTGCTTGCTACGAAAACTTATCATTAGATATTCTTTTCTTACTTTACTTCTTCACTTTTCTAAATACTTATTACTTCTCAAAGCATACTCTTTAAAACTGAAATTCTTTCTTCTTTTCTTACTTTACTTATTCACTTTTCTATAGGCTAACTTTCATCTACAAGCATATCTTGACAAACCGAATACAGATTCGTTTTAGTGACATTATTACTTACATTTTGGATATTCTAACTTATATTTTAGTGCTTGCTACGAAAACTTATCATTAGATATTCTTTTCTTACTTTACTTCTTCACTTTTCTAAATATTTTTTACTTCTCAAAGCATACTCCTTAAAACTGAAATTCTATCTTCTTTTCTTACTTTACTTATTCACTTTTCTAAATACTTATTACTTCTCAAAGCATACTCCTTAAAACTGAAATTCTATCTTCTTTTCTTACTTTACTTATTCACTTTTCTAAATACTTATTACTTCTCAAAGCATACTTCTTAAAACTGAAACTCTTTCTTCTTTTCTTACTTTACTTCTTCACTTTTCTAAATACTTATTACTTCTCAAAGCATACTCCTTAAAACTGAAATTCTATCTTCTTTTCTTACTTTACTTCTTTACTTTTCTATAGGCTAACTTTCATCTACAAGCATATCTTGACAAACCGAATACAGATTCGTTTTAGTGACATTATTACTTACATTTTGGATATTCTAACTTATATTTTAGTGCTTGCTACGAAAACTTATCATTAGATATTCTTTTCTTACTTTACTTCTTCACTTTTCTAAATATTTTTTACTTCTCAAAGCATACTCCTTAAAACTGAAATTCTATCTTCTTTTCTTACTTTACTTATTCACTTTTCTAAATACTTATTACTTCTCAAAGCATACTCCTTAAAACTGAAATTCTATCTTCTTTTCTTACTTTACTTATTCACTTTTCTAAATACTTATTACTTCTCAAAGCATACTTCTTAAAACTGAAACTCTTTCTTCTTTTCTTACTTTACTTCTTCACTTTTCTAAATACTTATTACTTCTCAAAGCATACTCCTTAAAACTGAAATTCTATCTTCTTTTCTTACTTTACTTCTTTACTTTTCTATAGGCTAACTTTCATCTACAAGCATATCTTGACAAACCGAATACAGATTCGTTTTAGTGACATTATTACTTACATTTTGGATATTCTAACTTATATTTTAGTGCTTGCTACGAAAACTTATCATTAGATATTCTTTTCTTACTTTACTTCTTCACTTTTCTAAATACTTATTACTTCTCAAAGCATACTCTTTAAAACTGAAATTCTATCTTCTTTTCTTACTTTACTTCTTCACTTTTCTATAGGCTAACTTTCATCTACAAGCATATCTTGACAAACCGAATACAGATTCGTTTTAGTGACATTATTACTAACATTTTGGATATTCTAACTTATATTTTAGTGCTTGCTACGAAAACTTATCATTAGATATTCTTTTCTTACTTTACTTCTTCACTTTTCTAAATACTTATTACTTCTCAAAGCATACTCTTTAAAACTGAAATTCTTTCTTCTTTTCTTACTTTACTTATTCACTTTTCTATAGGCTAACTTTCATCTACAAGCATATCTTGACAAACCGAATACAGATTCGTTTTAGTGACATTATTACTTACATTTTGGATATTCTAACTTATATTTTAGTGCTTGCTACGAAAACTTATCATTAGATATTCTTTTCTTACTTTACTTCTTCACTTTTCTAAATATTTTTTACTTCTCAAAGCATACTCCTTAAAACTGAAATTCTATCTTCTTTTCTTACTTTACTTATTCACTTTTCTAAATACTTATTACTTCTCAAAGCATACTCCTTAAAACTGAAATTCTATCTTCTTTTCTTACTTTACTTATTCACTTTTCTAAATACTTATTACTTCTCAAAGCATACTTCTTAAAACTGAAACTCTTTCTTCTTTTCTTACTTTACTTCTTCACTTTTCTAAATACTTATTACTTCTCAAAGCATACTCCTTAAAACTGAAATTCTATCTTCTTTTCTTACTTTACTTCTTTACTTTTCTATAGGCTAACTTTCATCTACAAGCATATCTTGACAAACCGAATACAGATTCGTTTTAGTGACATTATTACTTACATTTTGGATATTCTAACTTATATTTTAGTGCTTGCTACGAAAACTTATCATTAGATATTCTTTTCTTACTTTACTTCTTCACTTTTCTAAATACTTATTACTTCTCAAAGCATACTCTTTAAAACTGAAATTCTATCTTCTTTTCTTACTTTACTTCTTCACTTTTCTATAGGCTAACTTTCATCTACAAGCATATCTTGACAAACCGAATACAGATTCGTTTTAGTGACATTATTACTAACATTTTGGATATTCTAACTTATATTTTAGTGCTTGCTACGAAAACTTATCATTAGATATTCTTTTCTTACTTTACTTCTTCACTTTTCTAAATACTTATTACTTCTCAAAGCATACTCTTTAAAACTGAAATTCTTTCTTCTTTTCTTACTTTACTTATTCACTTTTCTATAGGCTAACTTTCATCTACAAGCATATCTTGACAAACCGAATACAGATTCGTTTTAGTGACATTATTACTTACATTTTGGATATTCTAACTTATATTTTAGTGCTTGCTACGAAAACTTATCATTAGATATTCTTTTCTTACTTTACTTCTTCACTTTTCTAAATATTTTTTACTTCTCAAAGCATACTCCTTAAAACTGAAATTCTATCTTCTTTTCTTACTTTACTTATTCACTTTTCTAAATACTTATTACTTCTCAAAGCATACTCCTTAAAACTGAAATTCTATCTTCTTTTCTTACTTTACTTATTCACTTTTCTAAATACTTATTACTTCTCAAAGCATACTTCTTAAAACTGAAACTCTTTCTTCTTTTCTTACTTTACTTCTTCACTTTTCTAAATATTTTTTACTTCTCAAAGCATACTCCTTAAAACTGAAATTCTATCTTCTTTTCTTACTTTACTTCTTTACTTTTCTATAGGCTAACTTTCATCTACAAGCATATCTTGACAAACCGAATACAGATTCGTTTTAGTGACATTATTACTTACATTTTGGATATTCTAACTTATATTTTAGTGCTTGCTACGAAAACTTATCATTAGATATTCTTTTCTTACTTTACTTCTTCACTTTTCTAAATACTTATTACTTCTCAAAGCATACTCTTTAAAACTGAAATTCTATCTTCTTTTCTTACTTTACTTCTTCACTTTTCTATAGGCTAACTTTCATCTACAAGCATATCTTGACAAACCGAATACAGATTCGTTTTAGTGACATTATTACTAACATTTTGGATATTCTAACTTATATTTTAGTGCTTGCTACGAAAACTTATCATTAGATATTCTTTTCTTACTTTACTTCTTCACTTTTCTAAATACTTATTACTTCTCAAAGCATACTCTTTAAAACTGAAATTCTTTCTTCTTTTCTTACTTTACTTATTCACTTTTCTATAGGCTAACTTTCATCTACAAGCATATCTTGACAAACCGAATACAGATTCGTTTTAGTGACATTATTACTTACATTTTGGATATTCTAACTTATATTTTAGTGCTTGCTACGAAAACTTATCATTAGATATTCTTTTCTTACTTTACTTCTTCACTTTTCTAAATACTTATTACTTCTCAAAGCATACTCTTTAAAACTGAAATTCTATCTTCTTTTCTTACTTTACTTCTTCACTTTTCTAAATACTTATTACTTCTCAAAGCATACTCCTTAAAACTGAAATTCTATCTTCTTTTCTTACTTTACTTATTCACTTTTCTAAATACTTATTACTTCTCAAAGCATACTTCTTAAAACTGAAACTCTTTCTTCTTTTCTTACTTTACTTCTTCACTTTTCTAAATACTTATTACTTCTCAAAGCATACTCCTTAAAACTGAAATTCTATCTTCTTTTCTTACTTTACTTCTTTACTTTTCTATAGGCTAACTTTCATCTACAAGCATATCTTGACAAACCGAATACAGATTCGTTTTAGTGACATTATTACTTACATTTTGGATATTCTAACTTATATTTTAGTGCTTGCTACGAAAACTTATCATTAGATATTCTTTTCTTACTTTACTTCTTCACTTTTCTAAATACTTATTACTTCTCAAAGCATACTCTTTAAAACTGAAATTCTATCTTCTTTTCTTACTTTACTTCTTCACTTTTCTATAGGCTAACTTTCATCTACAAGCATATCTTGACAAACCGAATACAGATTCGTTTTAGTGACATTATTACTAACATTTTGGATATTCTAACTTATATTTTAGTGCTTGCTACGAAAACTTATCATTAGATATTCTTTTCTTACTTTACTTCTTCACTTTTCTAAATACTTATTACTTCTCAAAGCATACTCTTTAAAACTGAAATTCTTTCTTCTTTTCTTACTTTACTTATTCACTTTTCTATAGGCTAACTTTCATCTACAAGCATATCTTGACAAACCGAATACAGATTCGTTTTAGTGACATTATTACTAACATTTTGGATATTCTAACTTATATTTTAGTGCTTGCTACGAAAACTTATCATTAGATATTCTTTTCTTACTTTACTTCTTCACTTTTCTAAATATTTTTTACTTCTCAAAGCATACTCCTTAAAACTGAAATTCTATCTTCTTTTCTTACTTTACTTATTCACTTTTCTAAATACTTATTACTTCTCAAAGCATACTCCTTAAAACTGAAATTCTATCTTCTTTTCTTACTTTACTTATTCACTTTTCTAAATACTTATTACTTCTCAAAGCATACTTCTTAAAACTGAAACTCTTTCTTCTTTTCTTACTTTACTTCTTCACTTTTCTAAATACTTATTACTTCTCAAAGCATACTCCTTAAAACTGAAATTCTATCTTCTTTTCTTACTTTACTTCTTCACTTTTCTAAATATTTTTTACTTCTCAAAGCATACTCCTTAAAACTGAAATTCTATCTTCTTTTCTTACTTTACTTATTCACTTTTCTAAATACTTATTACTTCTCAAAGCATACTCCTTAAAACTGAAATTCTATCTTCTTTTCTTACTTTACTTATTCACTTTTCTAAATACTTATTACTTCTCAAAGCATACTTCTTAAAACTGAAACTCTTTCTTCTTTTCTTACTTTACTTCTTCACTTTTCTAAATACTTATTACTTCTCAAAGCATACTCCTTAAAACTGAAATTCTATCTTCTTTTCTTACTTTACTTCTTTACTTTTCTATAGGCTAACTTTCATCTACAAGCATATCTTGACAAACCGAATACAGATTCGTTTTAGTGACATTATTACTTACATTTTGGATATTCTAACTTATATTTTAGTGCTTGCTACGAAAACTTATCATTAGATATTCTTTTCTTACTTTACTTCTTCACTTTTCTAAATACTTATTACTTCTCAAAGCATACTCTTTAAAACTGAAATTCTATCTTCTTTTCTTACTTTACTTCTTCACTTTTCTATAGGCTAACTTTCATCTACAAGCATATCTTGACAAACCGAATACAGATTCGTTTTAGTGACATTATTACTAACATTTTGGATATTCTAACTTATATTTTAGTGCTTGCTACGAAAACTTATCATTAGATATTCTTTTCTTACTTTACTTCTTCACTTTTCTAAATACTTATTACTTCTCAAAGCATACTCTTTAAAACTGAAATTCTTTCTTCTTTTCTTACTTTACTTATTCACTTTTCTATAGGCTAACTTTCATCTACAAGCATATCTTGACAAACCGAATACAGATTCGTTTTAGTGACATTATTACTTACATTTTGGATATTCTAACTTATATTTTAGTGCTTGCTACGAAAACTTATCATTAGATATTCTTTTCTTACTTTACTTCTTCACTTTTCTAAATATTTTTTACTTCTCAAAGCATACTCCTTAAAACTGAAATTCTATCTTCTTTTCTTACTTTACTTCTTCACTTTTCTATAGGCTAACTTTCATCTACAAGCATATCTTGACAAACCGAATACAGATTCGTTTTAGTGACATTATTACTAACATTTTGGATATTCTAACTTATATTTTAGTGCTTGCTACGAAAACTTATCATTAGATATTCTTTTCTTACTTTACTTCTTCACTTTTCTAAATATTTTTTACTTCTCAAAGCATACTCCTTAAAACTGAAATTCTATCTTCTTTTCTTACTTTACTTATTCACTTTTCTAAATACTTATTACTTCTCAAAGCATACTCCTTAAAACTGAAATTCTATCTTCTTTTCTTACTTTACTTATTCACTTTTCTAAATACTTATTACTTCTCAAAGCATACTTCTTAAAACTGAAACTCTTTCTTCTTTTCTTACTTTACTTCTTCACTTTTCTAAATACTTATTACTTCTCAAAGCATACTCCTTAAAACTGAAATTCTATCTTCTTTTCTTACTTTACTTCTTCACTTTTCTAAATATTTTTTACTTCTCAAAGCATACTCCTTAAAACTGAAATTCTATCTTCTTTTCTTACTTTACTTATTCACTTTTCTAAATACTTATTACTTCTCAAAGCATACTCCTTAAAACTGAAATTCTATCTTCTTTTCTTACTTTACTTATTCACTTTTCTAAATACTTATTACTTCTCAAAGCATACTTCTTAAAACTGAAACTCTTTCTTCTTTTCTTACTTTACTTCTTCACTTTTCTAAATACTTATTACTTCTCAAAGCATACTCCTTAAAACTGAAATTCTATCTTCTTTTCTTACTTTACTTCTTTACTTTTCTATAGGCTAACTTTCATCTACAAGCATATCTTGACAAACCGAATACAGATTCGTTTTAGTGACATTATTACTTACATTTTGGATATTCTAACTTATATTTTAGTGCTTGCTACGAAAACTTATCATTAGATATTCTTTTCTTACTTTACTTCTTCACTTTTCTAAATACTTATTACTTCTCAAAGCATACTCTTTAAAACTGAAATTCTATCTTCTTTTCTTACTTTACTTCTTCACTTTTCTATAGGCTAACTTTCATCTACAAGCATATCTTGACAAACCGAATACAGATTCGTTTTAGTGACATTATTACTAACATTTTGGATATTCTAACTTATATTTTAGTGCTTGCTACGAAAACTTATCATTAGATATTCTTTTCTTACTTTACTTCTTCACTTTTCTAAATACTTATTACTTCTCAAAGCATACTCTTTAAAACTGAAATTCTTTCTTCTTTTCTTACTTTACTTATTCACTTTTCTATAGGCTAACTTTCATCTACAAGCATATCTTGACAAACCGAATACAGATTCGTTTTAGTGACATTATTACTTACATTTTGGATATTCTAACTTATATTTTAGTGCTTGCTACGAAAACTTATCATTAGATATTCTTTTCTTACTTTACTTCTTCACTTTTCTAAATATTTTTTACTTCTCAAAGCATACTCCTTAAAACTGAAATTCTATCTTCTTTTCTTACTTTACTTATTCACTTTTCTAAATACTTATTACTTCTCAAAGCATACTCCTTAAAACTGAAATTCTATCTTCTTTTCTTACTTTACTTATTCACTTTTCTAAATACTTATTACTTCTCAAAGCATACTTCTTAAAACTGAAACTCTTTCTTCTTTTCTTACTTTACTTCTTCACTTTTCTAAATACTTATTACTTCTCAAAGCATACTCCTTAAAACTGAAATTCTATCTTCTTTTCTTACTTTACTTCTTTACTTTTCTATAGGCTAACTTTCATCTACAAGCATATCTTGACAAACCGAATACAGATTCGTTTTAGTGACATTATTACTTACATTTTGGATATTCTAACTTATATTTTAGTGCTTGCTACGAAAACTTATCATTAGATATTCTTTTCTTACTTTACTTCTTCACTTTTCTAAATACTTATTACTTCTCAAAGCATACTCTTTAAAACTGAAATTCTATCTTCTTTTCTTACTTTACTTCTTCACTTTTCTATAGGCTAACTTTCATCTACAAGCATATCTTGACAAACCGAATACAGATTCGTTTTAGTGACATTATTACTAACATTTTGGATATTCTAACTTATATTTTAGTGCTTGCTACGAAAACTTATCATTAGATATTCTTTTCTTACTTTACTTCTTCACTTTTCTAAATACTTATTACTTCTCAAAGCATACTCTTTAAAACTGAAATTCTTTCTTCTTTTCTTACTTTACTTATTCACTTTTCTATAGGCTAACTTTCATCTACAAGCATATCTTGACAAACCGAATACAGATTCGTTTTAGTGACATTATTACTTACATTTTGGATATTCTAACTTATATTTTAGTGCTTGCTACGAAAACTTATCATTAGATATTCTTTTCTTACTTTACTTCTTCACTTTTCTAAATACTTATTACTTCTCAAAGCATACTCTTTAAAACTGAAATTCTATCTTCTTTTCTTACTTTACTTCTTCACTTTTCTATAGGCTAACTTTCATCTACAAGCATATCTTGACAAACCGAATACAGATTCGTTTTAGTGACATTATTACTAACATTTTGGATATTCTAACTTATATTTTAGTGCTTGCTACGAAAACTTATCATTAGATATTCTTTTCTTACTTTACTTCTTCACTTTTCTAAATACTTATTACTTCTCAAAGCATACTCTTTAAAACTGAAATTCTTTCTTCTTTTCTTACTTTACTTATTCACTTTTCTATAGGCTAACTTTCATCTACAAGCATATCTTGACAAACCGAATACAGATTCGTTTTAGTGACATTATTACTTACATTTTGGATATTCTAACTTATATTTTAGTGCTTGCTACGAAAACTTATCATTAGATATTCTTTTCTTACTTTACTTCTTCACTTTTCTAAATATTTTTTACTTCTCAAAGCATACTCCTTAAAACTGAAATTCTATCTTCTTTTCTTACTTTACTTATTCACTTTTCTAAATACTTATTACTTCTCAAAGCATACTTCTTAAAACTGAAACTCTTTCTTCTTTTCTTACTTTACTTCTTCACTTTTCTAAATACTTATTACTTCTCAAAGCATACTCCTTAAAACTGAAATTCTATCTTCTTTTCTTACTTTACTTCTTTACTTTTCTATAGGCTAACTTTCATCTACAAGCATATCTTGACAAACCGAATACAGATTCGTTTTAGTGACATTATTACTTACATTTTGGATATTCTAACTTATATTTTAGTGCTTGCTACGAAAACTTATCATTAGATATTCTTTTCTTACTTTACTTCTTCACTTTTCTAAATACTTATTACTTCTCAAAGCATACTCTTTAAAACTGAAATTCTTTCTTCTTTTCTTACTTTACTTATTCACTTTTCTATAGGCTAACTTTCATCTACAAGCATATCTTGACAAACCGAATACAGATTCGTTTTAGTGACATTATTACTAACATTTTGGATATTCTAACTTATATTTTAGTGCTTGCTACGAAAACTTATCATTAGATATTCTTTTCTTACTTTACTTCTTCACTTTTCTAAATACTTATTACTTCTCAAAGCATACTCTTTAAAACTGAAATTCTTTCTTCTTTTCTTACTTTACTTATTCACTTTTCTATAGGCTAACTTTCATCTACAAGCATATCTTGACAAACCGAATACAGATTCGTTTTAGTGACATTATTACTTACATTTTGGATATTCTAACTTATATTTTAGTGCTTGCTACGAAAACTTATCATTAGATATTCTTTTCTTACTTTACTTCTTCACTTTTCTAAATATTTTTTACTTCTCAAAGCATACTCCTTAAAACTGAAATTCTATCTTCTTTTCTTACTTTACTTATTCACTTTTCTAAATACTTATTACTTCTCAAAGCATACTTCTTAAAACTGAAACTCTTTCTTCTTTTCTTACTTTACTTCTTCACTTTTCTAAATACTTATTACTTCTCAAAGCATACTCCTTAAAACTGAAATTCTATCTTCTTTTCTTACTTTACTTCTTTACTTTTCTATAGGCTAACTTTCATCTACAAGCATATCTTGACAAACCGAATACAGATTCGTTTTAGTGACATTATTACTTACATTTTGGATATTCTAACTTATATTTTAGTGCTTGCTACGAAAACTTATCATTAGATATTCTTTTCTTACTTTACTTCTTCACTTTTCTAAATACTTATTACTTCTCAAAGCATACTCTTTAAAACTGAAATTCTTTCTTCTTTTCTTACTTTACTTATTCACTTTTCTATAGGCTAACTTTCATCTACAAGCATATCTTGACAAACCGAATACAGATTCGTTTTAGTGACATTATTACTTACATTTTGGATATTCTAACTTATATTTTAGTGCTTGCTACGAAAACTTATCATTAGATATTCTTTTCTTACTTTACTTCTTCACTTTTCTAAATACTTATTACTTCTCAAAGCATACTCCTTAAAACTGAAATTCTATCTTCTTTTCTTACTTTACTTCTTTACTTTTCTATAGGCTAACTTTCATCTACAAGCATATCTTGACAAACCGAATACAGATTCGTTTTAGTGACATTATTACTTACATTTTGGATATTCTAACTTATATTTTAGTGCTTGCTACGAAAACTTATCATTAGATATTCTTTTCTTACTTTACTTCTTCACTTTTCTAAATACTTATTACTTCTCAAAGCATACTCTTTAAAACTGAAATTCTATCTTCTTTTCTTACTTTACTTCTTCACTTTTCTATAGGCTAACTTTCATCTACAAGCATATCTTGACAAACCGAATACAGATTCGTTTTAGTGACATTATTACTAACATTTTGGATATTCTAACTTATATTTTAGTGCTTGCTACGAAAACTTATCATTAGATATTCTTTTCTTACTTTACTTCTTCACTTTTCTAAATACTTATTACTTCTCAAAGCATACTCTTTAAAACTGAAATTCTTTCTTCTTTTCTTACTTTACTTATTCACTTTTCTATAGGCTAACTTTCATCTACAAGCATATCTTGACAAACCGAATACAGATTCGTTTTAGTGACATTATTACTTACATTTTGGATATTCTAACTTATATTTTAGTGCTTGCTACGAAAACTTATCATTAGATATTCTTTTCTTACTTTACTTCTTCACTTTTCTAAATATTTTTTACTTCTCAAAGCATACTCCTTAAAACTGAAATTCTATCTTCTTTTCTTACTTTACTTATTCACTTTTCTATAGGCTAACTTTCATCTACAAGCATATCTTGACAAATCGAATACAGATACGTATTTCTGACATTATTACTAACATTTTGGATATTCTAACTTATATTTTAGTGCTTGCTACGAAAACTTATCATTATATCTTCTTTTCTTACTTTACTTCTTCACGTTAACAAATACTTATTACTTCTCAAAGCATACTCCTTAAAACTGAAATTCTATCTTCTTTTCTTACTTTACTTCTTCACTTTTCTAAATACTTATTACTTCTCAAAGCATACTCCTTAAAACTGAAATTCAATCTTCTTTTCTTACTTTACTTCTTCACTTTTCAAAATACTTATTACTTCTCAAAGCATACTCCTTAAAACTGAAATCTATCTTCTTTTCTTACTTTACTTCTTCACTTTTCTATAGGCTAACTTTCATCTACAAGCATATCTTGACAAATCGAATACAGATACGTATTTCTGACATTATTACTAACATTTTGGATATTCTAACTTATATTTTAGTGCTTGCTACGAAAACTTATCATTATATCTTCTTTTCTTACTTTACTTCTTCACGTTAACAAATACTTATTACTTCTCAAAGCATACTCCTTAAAACTGAAATTCAATCTTCTTTTCTTACTTTACTTCTTCACTGTTCAAAATACTTATTACTTCTCAAAGCATACTCCTTAAAACTGAAATTCTATCTTCTTTTCTTACTTTACTTCTTCACTTTTCTAAATACTCAGTACTTCTCAAAGCATACTCCTTAAAACTGAAATTCTATCTTCTTTTCTTACTTTACTTCTTCACTTTTCTATAGGCTAACTTTCATCTACAAGCATATCTTGACAAATCGAATACAGATACGTATTTCTGACATTATTACTAACATTTTGGATATTCTAACTTATATTTTAGTGCTTGCTACGAAAACTTATCATTATATCTTCTTTTCTTACTTTACTTCTTCACGTTAACAAATACTTATTACTTCTCAAAGCATACTCCTTAAAACTGAAATTCAATCTTCTTTTCTTACTTTACTTCTTCACTGTTCAAAATACTTATTACTTCTCAAAGCATACTCCTTAAAACTGAAATTCTATCTTCTTTTCTTACTTTACTTCTTCACTTTTCTAAATACTCAGTACTTCTCAAAGCATACTCCTTAAAACTGAAATTCTATCTTCTTTTCTTACTTTACTTCTTCACTTTTCTAACTACTTATTACTTCTCAAAGCATACTCCTTAAAACTGAAATTCTATCTTCTTTTCTTACTTTACTTCTTCACTTTTCTAAATACTTATTACTTCTCAAAGCATACTCCTTAAAACTGAAATTCTATCTTCTTTTCTTACTTTACTTCTTCACTTTTAAAAATACTAAGTACTTCTCAAAGCATACTCCTTAAAACTGAAATTCTATCTTCTTTTCTTACTTTACTTCTTCACTTTTCTAACTACTTATTACTTCTCAAAGCATACTCCTTAAAACTGAAATTCTATCTTCTTTTCTTACTTTACTTCTTCACTTTTCTAAATACTCAGTACTTCTCAAAGCATACTCCTTAAAACTGAAATTCTATCTTCTTTTCTTACTTTACTTCTTCACTTTTCTAAATACTTATTACTTCTCAAAGCATACTCCTTAAAACTGAAATCTATCTTCTTTTCTTACTTTACTTCTTCACTTTTCTATAGGCTAACTTTCATCTACAAGCATATCTTGACAAATCGAATACAGATACGTATTTCTGACATTATTACTAACATTTTGGATATTCTAACTTATATTTTAGTGCTTGCTACGAAAACTTATCATTATATCTTCTTTTCTTACTTTACTTCTTCACGTTAACAAATACTTATTACTTCTCAAAGCATACTCCTTAAAACTGAAATTCTATCTTCTTTTCTTACTTTACTTCTTCACTTTTCTAAATACTCAGTACTTCTCAAAGCATACTCCTTAAAACTGAAATTCTATCTTCTTTTCTTACTTTACTTCTTCACTTTTCTAACTACTTATTACTTCTCAAAGCATACTCCTTAAAACTGAAATTCTATCTTCTTTTCTTACTTTACTTCTTCACTTTTCTAAATACTTATTACTTCTCAAAGCATACTCCTTAAAACTGAAATTCTATCTTCTTTTCTTACTTTACTTCTTCACTTTTAAAAATACTAAGTACTTCTCAAAGCATACTCCTTAAAACTGAAATTCTATCTTCTTTTCTTACTTTACTTCTTCACTTTTCTAACTACTTATTACTTCTCAAAGCATACTCCTTAAAACTGAAATTCTATCTTCTTTTCTTACTTTACTTCTTCACTTTTCTAAATACTCAGTACTTCTCAAAGCATACTCCTTAAAACTGAAATTCTATCTTCTTTTCTTACTTTACTTCTTCACTTTTCTAAATACTTATTACTTCTCAAAGCATACTCCTTAAAACTGAAATCTATCTTCTTTTCTTACTTTACTTCTTCACTTTTCTATAGGCTAACTTTCATCTACAAGCATATCTTGACAAATCGAATACAGATACGTATTTCTGACATTATTACTAACATTTTGGATATTCTAACTTATATTTTAGTGCTTGCTACGAAAACTTATCATTATATCTTCTTTTCTTACTTTACTTCTTCACGTTAACAAATACTTATTACTTCTCAAAGCATACTCCTTAAAACTGAAATTCTATCTTCTTTTCTTACTTTACTTCTTCACTTTTCTAAATACTCAGTACTTCTCAAAGCATACTCCTTAAAACTGAAATTCTATCTTCTTTTCTTACTTTACTTCTTCACTTTTCTAACTACTTATTACTTCTCAAAGCATACTCCTTAAAACTGAAATTCTATCTTCTTTTCTTACTTTACTTCTTCACTTTTCTAAATACTTATTACTTCTCAAAGCATACTCCTTAAAACTGAAATTCTATCTTCTTTTCTTACTTTACTTCTTCACTTTTAAAAATACTAAGTACTTCTCAAAGCATACTCCTTAAAACTGAAATTCTATCTTCTTTTCTTACTTTACTTCTTCACTTTTCTAACTACTTATTACTTCTCAAAGCATACTCCTTAAAACTGAAATTCTATCTTCTTTTCTTACTTTACTTCTTCACTTTTCTAAATACTCAGTACTTCTCAAAGCATACTCCTTAAAACTGAAATTCTATCTTCTTTTCTTACTTTACTTCTTCACTTTTCTAACTACTTATTACTTCTCAAAGCATACTCCTTAAAACTGAAATTCTATCTTCTTTTCTTACTTTACTTCTTCACTTTTCTAAATACTTATTACTTCTCAAAGCATACTCCTTAAAACTGAAATTCTATCTTCTTTTCTTACTTTACTTCTTCACTTTTAAAAATACTAAGTACTTCTCAAAGCATACTCCTTAAAACTGAAATTCTATCTTCTTTTCTTACTTTACTTCTTCACTTTTCTAACTACTTATTACTTCTCAAAGCATACTCCTTAAAACTGAAATTCTATCTTCTTTTCTTACTTTACTTCTTCACTTTTCTAAATACTCAGTACTTCTCAAAGCATACTCCTTAAAACTGAAATTCTATCTTCTTTTCTTACTTTACTTCTTCACTTTTCTAAATACTTATTACTTCTCAAAGCATACTCCTTAAAACTGAAATTCTATCTTCTTTTCTTACTTTACTTCTTCACTTTTCTATAGGCTAACTTTCATCTACAAGCATATCTTGACAAATAGAATACAGATACGTATTTCTGACATTATTACTAACATTTTGGATATTCTAACTTATATTTTAGTGCTTGCTACGAAAACTTATCATTATATCTTCTTTTCTTACTTTACTTCTTCACGTTAACAAATACTTATTACTTCTCAAAGCATACTCCTTAAAACTGAAATTCTATCTTCTTTTCTTACTTTACTTCTTCACTTTTCTATAGGCTAACTTTCATCTACAAGCATATACTTACAAATCGAATACAGATTCGTAATTATGACATTATCACTAACATTTTGGATATTCTAACTTATATTTTAGTTCTTGCTACGAAAACTTATCATTAGATATTCTTTTCTTACTTTACTTCTAACTTTTCTAAATACTTATTACTTCTCAAAGCATACTCCTTAAAACTGAAATTCTATCTTCTTTTCTTACTTTACTTCTTCACTTTTCTATAGGCTAACTTTCATCTACAAGCATATCTTGACAAATCGAATACAGATACGTATTTCTGACATTATTACTAACATTTTGGATATTCTAACTTATATTTTAGTTCTTGCTACGAAAACTTATCATTATATCTTCTTTTCTTACTTTACTTCTTCACGTTAACAAATACTTATTACTTCTCAAAGCATACTCCTTAAAACTGAAATTCTATCTTCTTTTCTTACTTTACTTCTTCACTTTTCAAAATACTTATTACTTCTCAAAGCATACTCCTTAAAACTGAAATCTATCTTCTTTTCTTACTTTACTTCTTCACTTTTCTATAGGCTAACTTTCATCTACAAGCATATACTTACAAATCGAATACAGATTCGTAATTATGACATTATCACTAACATTTTGGATATTCTAACTTATATTTTAGTTCTTGCTACGAAAACTTATCATTAGATATTCTTTTCTTACTTTACTTCTAACTTTTCTAAATACTTATTACTTCTCAAAGCATACTCCTTAAAACTGAAATTCTATCTTCTTTTCTTACTTTACTTCTTCACTTTTCTATAGGCTAACTTTCATCTACAAGCATATCTTGACAAATCGAATACAGATACGTATTTCTGACATTATTACTAACATTTTGGATATTCTAACTTATATTTTAGTTCTTGCTACGAAAACTTATCATTATATCTTCTTTTCTTACTTTACTTCTTCACGTTAACAAATACTTATTACTTCTCAAAGCATACTCCTTAAAACTGAAATTCTATCTTCTTTTCTTACTTTACTTCTTCACTTTTCAAAATACTTATTACTTCTCAAAGCATACTCCTTAAAACTGAAATCTATCTTCTTTTCTTACTTTACTTCTTCACTTTTCTATAGGCTAACTTTCATCTACAAGCATATACTTACAAATCGAATACAGATTCGTAATTATGACATTATCACTAACATTTTGGATATTCTAACTTATATTTTAGTTCTTGCTACGAAAACTTATCATTAGATATTCTTTTCTTACTTTACTTCTAACTTTTCTAAATACTTATTACTTCTCAAAGCATACTCCTTAAAACTGAAATTCTATCTTCTTTTCTTACTTTACTTCTTCACTTTTCTATAGGCTAACTTTCATCTACAAGCATATCTTGACAAATCGAATACAGATACGTATTTCTGACATTATTACTAACATTTTGGATATTCTAACTTATATTTTAGTTCTTGCTACGAAAACTTATCATTATATCTTCTTTTCTTACTTTACTTCTTCACGTTAACAAATACTTATTACTTCTCAAAGCATACTCCTTAAAACTGAAATTCTATCTTCTTTTCTTACTTTACTTCTTCACTTTTCAAAATACTTATTACTTCTCAAAGCATACTCCTTAAAACTGAAATCTATCTTCTTTTCTTACTTTACTTCTTCACTTTTCTATAGGCTAACTTTCATCTACAAGCATATCTTGACAAATCGAATACAGATACGTATTTCTGACATTATTACTAACATTTTGGATATTCTAACTTATATTTTAGTTCTTGCTACGAAAACTTATCATTATATCTTCTTTTCTTACTTTACTTCTTCACGTTAACAAATACTTATTACTTCTCAAAGCATACTCCTTAAAACTGAAATTCTATCTTCTTTTCTTACTTTACTTCTTCACTTTTCAAAATACTTATTACTTCTCAAAGCATACTCCTTAAAACTGAAATCTATCTTCTTTTCTTACTTTACTTCTTCACTTTTCTATAGGCTAACTTTCATCTACAAGCATATACTTACAAATCGAATACAGATTCGTAATTATGACATTATCACTAACATTTTGGATATTCTAACTTATATTTTAGTTCTTGCTACGAAAACTTATCATTAGATATTCTTTTCTTACTTTACTTCTTCACTTTTCAAAATACTTATTACTTCTCAAAGCATACTCCTTAAAACTGAAATCTATCTTCTTTTCTTACTTTACTTCTTCACTTTTCTATAGGCTAACTTTCATCTACAAGCATATCTTGACAAATCGAATACAGATACGTATTTCTGACATTATTACTAACATTTTGGATATTCTAACTTATATTTTAGTTCTTGCTACGAAAACTTATCATTATATCTTCTTTTCTTACTTTACTTCTTCACGTTAACAAATACTTATTACTTCTCAAAGCATACTCCTTAAAACTGAAATTCTATCTTCTTTTCTTACTTTACTTCTTCACTTTTCAAAATACTTATTACTTCTCAAAGCATACTCCTTAAAACTGAAATCTATCTTCTTTTCTTACTTTACTTCTTCACTTTTCTATAGGCTAACTTTCATCTACAAGCATATACTTACAAATCGAATACAGATTCGTAATTATGACATTATCACTAACATTTTGGATATTCTAACTTATATTTTAGTTCTTGCTACGAAAACTTATCATTAGATATTCTTTTCTTACTTTACTTCTAACTTTTCTAAATACTTATTACTTCTCAAAGCATACTCCTTAAAACTGAAATTCTATCTTCTTTTCTTACTTTACTTCTTCACTTTTCTATAGGCTAACTTTCATCTACAAGCATATCTTGACAAATCGAATACAGATACGTATTTCTGACATTATTACTAACATTTTGGATATTCTAACTTATATTTTAGTTCTTGCTACGAAAACTTATCATTATATCTTCTTTTCTTACTTTACTTCTTCACGTTAACAAATACTTATTACTTCTCAAAGCATACTCCTTAAAACTGAAATTCTATCTTCTTTTCTTACTTTACTTCTTCACTTTTCAAAATACTTATTACTTCTCAAAGCATACTCCTTAAAACTGAAATCTATCTTCTTTTCTTACTTTACTTCTTCACTTTTCTATAGGCTAACTTTCATCTACAAGCATATACTTACAAATCGAATACAGATTCGTAATTATGACATTATCACTAACATTTTGGATATTCTAACTTATATTTTAGTTCTTGCTACGAAAACTTATCATTAGATATTCTTTTCTTACTTTACTTCTAACTTTTCTAAATACTTATTACTTCTCAAAGCATACTCCTTAAAACTGAAATTCTATCTTCTTTTCTTACTTTACTTCTTCACTTTTCTATAGGCTAACTTTCATCTACAAGCATATCTTGACAAATCGAATACAGATACGTATTTCTGACATTATTACTAACATTTTGGATATTCTAACTTATATTTTAGTTCTTGCTACGAAAACTTATCATTATATCTTCTTTTCTTACTTTACTTCTTCACGTTAACAAATACTTATTACTTCTCAAAGCATACTCCTTAAAACTGAAATTCTATCTTCTTTTCTTACTTTACTTCTTCACTTTTCAAAATACTTATTACTTCTCAAAGCATACTCCTTAAAACTGAAATCTATCTTCTTTTCTTACTTTACTTCTTCACTTTTCTATAGGCTAACTTTCATCTACAAGCATATACTTACAAATCGAATACAGATTCGTAATTATGACATTATCACTAACATTTTGGATATTCTAACTTATATTTTAGTTCTTGCTACGAAAACTTATCATTAGATATTCTTTTCTTACTTTACTTCTAACTTTTCTAAATACTTATTACTTCTCAAAGCATACTCCTTAAAACTGAAATTCTATCTTCTTTTCTTACTTTACTTCTTCACTTTTCTATAGGCTAACTTTCATCTACAAGCATATCTTGACAAATCGAATACAGATACGTATTTCTGACATTATTACTAACATTTTGGATATTCTAACTTATATTTTAGTTCTTGCTACGAAAACTTATCATTATATCTTCTTTTCTTACTTTACTTCTTCACGTTAACAAATACTTATTACTTCTCAAAGCATACTCCTTAAAACTGAAATTCTATCTTCTTTTCTTACTTTACTTCTTCACTTTTCAAAATACTTATTACTTCTCAAAGCATACTCCTTAAAACTGAAATCTATCTTCTTTTCTTACTTTACTTCTTCACTTTTCTATAGGCTAACTTTCATCTACAAGCATATACTTACAAATCGAATACAGATTCGTAATTATGACATTATCACTAACATTTTGGATATTCTAACTTATATTTTAGTTCTTGCTACGAAAACTTATCATTAGATATTCTTTTCTTACTTTACTTCTAACTTTTCTAAATACTTATTACTTCTCAAAGCATACTCCTTAAAACTGAAATTCTATCTTCTTTTCTTACTTTACTTCTTCACTTTTCTATAGGCTAACTTTCATCTACAAGCATATCTTGACAAATCGAATACAGATACGTATTTCTGACATTATTACTAACATTTTGGATATTCTAACTTATATTTTAGTTCTTGCTACGAAAACTTATCATTATATCTTCTTTTCTTACTTTACTTCTTCACGTTAACAAATACTTATTACTTCTCAAAGCATACTCCTTAAAACTGAAATTCTATCTTCTTTTCTTACTTTACTTCTTCACTTTTCAAAATACTTATTACTTCTCAAAGCATACTCCTTAAAACTGAAATCTATCTTCTTTTCTTACTTTACTTCTTCACTTTTCTATAGGCTAACTTTCATCTACAAGCATATACTTACAAATCGAATACAGATTCGTAATTATGACATTATCACTAACATTTTGGATATTCTAACTTATATTTTAGTTCTTGCTACGAAAACTTATCATTAGATATTCTTTTCTTACTTTACTTCTAACTTTTCTAAATACTTATTACTTCTCAAAGCATACTCCTTAAAACTGAAATTCTATCTTCTTTTCTTACTTTACTTCTTCACTTTTCTATAGGCTAACTTTCATCTACAAGCATATCTTGACAAATCGAATACAGATACGTATTTCTGACATTATTACTAACATTTTGGATATTCTAACTTATATTTTAGTTCTTGCTACGAAAACTTATCATTATATCTTCTTTTCTTACTTTACTTCTTCACGTTAACAAATACTTATTACTTCTCAAAGCATACTCCTTAAAACTGAAATTCTATCTTCTTTTCTTACTTTACTTCTTCACTTTTCAAAATACTTATTACTTCTCAAAGCATACTCCTTAAAACTGAAATCTATCTTCTTTTCTTACTTTACTTCTTCACTTTTCTATAGGCTAACTTTCATCTACAAGCATATACTTACAAATCGAATACAGATTCGTAATTATGACATTATCACTAACATTTTGGATATTCTAACTTATATTTTAGTTCTTGCTACGAAAACTTATCATTAGATATTCTTTTCTTACTTTACTTCTAACTTTTCTAAATACTTATTACTTCTCAAAGCATACTCCTTAAAACTGAAATTCTATCTTCTTTTCTTACTTTACTTCTTCACTTTTCTATAGGCTAACTTTCATCTACAAGCATATCTTGACAAATCGAATACAGATACGTATTTCTGACATTATTACTAACATTTTGGATATTCTAACTTATATTTTAGTTCTTGCTACGAAAACTTATCATTATATCTTCTTTTCTTACTTTACTTCTTCACGTTAACAAATACTTATTACTTCTCAAAGCATACTCCTTAAAACTGAAATTCTATCTTCTTTTCTTACTTTACTTCTTCACTTTTCAAAATACTTATTACTTCTCAAAGCATACTCCTTAAAACTGAAATCTATCTTCTTTTCTTACTTTACTTCTTCACTTTTCTATAGGCTAACTTTCATCTACAAGCATATACTTACAAATCGAATACAGATTCGTAATTATGACATTATCACTAACATTTTGGATATTCTAACTTATATTTTAGTTCTTGCTACGAAAACTTATCATTAGATATTCTTTTCTTACTTTACTTCTAACTTTTCTAAATACTTATTACTTCTCAAAGCATACTCCTTAAAACTGAAATTCTATCTTCTTTTCTTACTTTACTTCTTCACTTTTCTATAGGCTAACTTTCATCTACAAGCATATCTTGACAAATCGAATACAGATACGTATTTCTGACATTATTACTAACATTTTGGATATTCTAACTTATATTTTAGTTCTTGCTACGAAAACTTATCATTATATCTTCTTTTCTTACTTTACTTCTTCACGTTAACAAATACTTATTACTTCTCAAAGCATACTCCTTAAAACTGAAATTCTATCTTCTTTTCTTACTTTACTTCTTCACTTTTCAAAATACTTATTACTTCTCAAAGCATACTCCTTAAAACTGAAATCTATCTTCTTTTCTTACTTTACTTCTTCACTTTTCTATAGGCTAACTTTCATCTACAAGCATATACTTACAAATCGAATACAGATTCGTAATTATGACATTATCACTAACATTTTGGATATTCTAACTTATATTTTAGTTCTTGCTACGAAAACTTATCATTAGATATTCTTTTCTTACTTTACTTCTAACTTTTCTAAATACTTATTACTTCTCAAAGCATACTCCTTAAAACTGAAATTCTATCTTCTTTTCTTACTTTACTTCTTCACTTTTCTATAGGCTAACTTTCATCTACAAGCATATCTTGACAAATCGAATACAGATACGTATTTCTGACATTATTACTAACATTTTGGATATTCTAACTTATATTTTAGTTCTTGCTACGAAAACTTATCATTATATCTTCTTTTCTTACTTTACTTCTTCACGTTAACAAATACTTATTACTTCTCAAAGCATACTCCTTAAAACTGAAATTCTATCTTCTTTTCTTACTTTACTTCTTCACTTTTCAAAATACTTATTACTTCTCAAAGCATACTCCTTAAAACTGAAATCTATCTTCTTTTCTTACTTTACTTCTTCACTTTTCTATAGGCTAACTTTCATCTACAAGCATATACTTACAAATCGAATACAGATTCGTAATTATGACATTATCACTAACATTTTGGATATTCTAACTTATATTTTAGTTCTTGCTACGAAAACTTATCATTAGATATTCTTTTCTTACTTTACTTCTAACTTTTCTAAATACTTATTACTTCTCAAAGCATACTCCTTAAAACTGAAATTCTATCTTCTTTTCTTACTTTACTTCTTCACTTTTCTATAGGCTAACTTTCATCTACAAGCATATCTTGA
Source organism: Loxodes magnus (assembly GCA_946699065.1). Lineage (NCBI taxonomy): Eukaryota > Ciliophora > Karyorelictea > Loxodida > Loxodidae > Loxodes > Loxodes magnus. Next base: position 36,994 of record CAMPDV010002165.1, read on the forward strand.
CAAATCGAATACAGATACGTATTTCTGACATTATTACTAACATTTTGGATATTCTAACTTATATTTTAGTTCTTGCTACGAAAACTTATCATTATATCTTCTTTTCTTACTTTACTTCTTCACGTTAACAAATACTTATTACTTCTCAAAGCATACTCCTTAAAACTGAAATTCTATCTTCTTTTCTTACTTTACTTCTTCACTTTTCAAAATACTTATTACTTCTCAAAGCATACTCCTTAAAACTGAAATCTATCTTCTTTTCTTACTTTACTTCTTCACTTTTCTATAGGCTAACTTTCATCTACAAGCATATACTTACAAATCGAATACAGATTCGTAATTATGACATTATCACTAACATTTTGGATATTCTAACTTATATTTTAGTTCTTGCTACGAAAACTTATCATTAGATATTCTTTTCTTACTTTACTTCTAACTTTTCTAAATACTTATTACTTCTCAAAGCATACTCCTTAAAACTGAAATTCTATCTTCTTTTCTTACTTTACTTCTTCACTTTTCTATAGGCTAACTTTCATCTACAAGCATATCTTGACAAATCGAATACAGATACGTATTTCTGACATTATTACTAACATTTTGGATATTCTAACTTATATTTTAGTTCTTGCTACGAAAACTTATCATTATATCTTCTTTTCTTACTTTACTTCTTCACGTTAACAAATACTTATTACTTCTCAAAGCATACTCCTTAAAACTGAAATTCTATCTTCTTTTCTTACTTTACTTCTTCACTTTTCAAAATACTTATTACTTCTCAAAGCATACTCCTTAAAACTGAAATCTATCTTCTTTTCTTACTTTACTTCTTCACTTTTCTATAGGCTAACTTTCATCTACAAGCATATACTTACAAATCGAATACAGATTCGTAATTATGACATTATCACTAACATTTTGGATATTCTAACTTATATTTTAGTTCTTGCTACGAAAACTTATCATTAGATATTCTTTTCTTACTTTACTTCTAACTTTTCTAAATACTTATTACTTCTCAAAGCATACTCCTTAAAACTGAAATTCTATCTTCTTTTCTTACTTTACTTCTTCACTTTTCTATAGGCTAACTTTCATCTACAAGCATATCTTGACAAATCGAATACAGATACGTATTTCTGACATTATTACTAACATTTTGGATATTCTAACTTATATTTTAGTTCTTGCTACGAAAACTTATCATTATATCTTCTTTTCTTACTTTACTTCTTCACGTTAACAAATACTTATTACTTCTCAAAGCATACTCCTTAAAACTGAAATTCTATCTTCTTTTCTTACTTTACTTCTTCACTTTTCAAAATACTTATTACTTCTCAAAGCATACTCCTTAAAACTGAAATCTATCTTCTTTTCTTACTTTACTTCTTCACTTTTCTATAGGCTAACTTTCATCTACAAGCATTACTTACAAATCGAATACAGATTCGTAATTATTACATTATCTAACTCACGTTAACAAATACTTATTACTTCTCAAAGCATACTCCTTAAAACTGAAATTCTATCTTCTTTTCTTACTTTACTTCTTCACTTTTCAAAATACTTATTACTTCTCAAAGCATACTCCTTAAAACTGAAATCTATCTTCTTTTCTTACTTTACTTCTTCACTTTTCTATAGGCTAACTTTCATCTACAAGCATATACTTACAAATCGAATACAGATTCGTAATTATGACATTATCACTAACATTTTGGATATTCTAACTTATATTTTAGTTCTTGCTACGAAAACTTATCATTATATACTTATTCTTTTCTTACTTTACTTCTAACTTTTCTAAATACTTATTACTTCTCAAAGCATACTCCTTAAAACTGAAATTCTATCTTCTTTTCTTACTTTACTTCTTCACTTTTCTATAGGCTAACTTTCATCTACAAGCATATCTTGACAAATCGAATACAGATACGTATTTCTGACATTATTACTAACATTTTGGATATTCTAACTTATATTTTAGTTCTTGCTACGAAAACTTATCATTATATCTTCTTTTCTTACTTTACTTCTTCACGTTAACAAATACTTATTACTTCTCAAAGCATACTCCTTAAAACTGAAATTCTATCTTCTTTTCTTACTTTACTTCTTCACTTTTCAAAATACTTATTACTTCTCAAAGCATACTCCTTAAAACTGAAATCTATCTTCTTTTCTTACTTTACTTCTTCACTTTTCTATAGGCTAACTTTCATCTACAAGCATATCTTGACAAATCGAATACAGATACGTATTTCTGACATTATTACTAACATTTTGGATATTCTAACTTATATTTTAGTTCTTGCTACGAAAACTTATCATTATATCTTCTTTTCTTACTTTACTTCTTCACGTTAACAAATACTTATTACTTCTCAAAGCATACTCCTTAAAACTGAAATTCTATCTTCTTTTCTTACTTTACTTCTTCACTTTTCAAAATACTTATTACTTCTCAAAGCATACTCCTTAAAACTGAAATCTATCTTCTTTTCTTACTTTACTTCTTCACTTTTCTATAGGCTAACTTTCATCTACAAGCATATACTTACAAATCGAATACAGATTCGTAATTATGACATTATCACTAACATTTTGGATATTCTAACTTATATTTTAGTTCTTGCTACGAAAACTTATCATTAGATATTCTTTTCTTACTTTACTTCTAACTTTTCTAAATACTTATTACTTCTCAAAGCATACTCCTTAAAACTGAAATTCTATCTTCTTTTCTTACTTTACTTCTTCACTTTTCTATAGGCTAACTTTCATCTACAAGCATATCTTGACAAATCGAATACAGATACGTATTTCTGACATTATTACTAACATTTTGGATATTCTAACTTATATTTTAGTTCTTGCTACGAAAACTTATCATTATATCTTCTTTTCTTACTTTACTTCTTCACGTTAACAAATACTTATTACTTCTCAAAGCATACTCCTTAAAACTGAAATTCTATCTTCTTTTCTTACTTTACTTCTTCACTTTTCAAAATACTTATTACTTCTCAAAGCATACTCCTTAAAACTGAAATCTATCTTCTTTTCTTACTTTACTTCTTCACTTTTCTATAGGCTACAAACTTTCATCTACAAGCATATACTTACGAAAAATCGAATACAGATTCGTATATCTTATGACATTATCACTAACATTTTGGATATTCTAACTTATATTTTAGTTCTTGCTACGAAAACTTATCATTATATCTTCTTTTCTTACTTTACTTCTTCACGTTAACAAATACTTATTACTTCTCAAAGCATACTCCTTAAAACTGAAATTCTATCTTCTTTTCTTACTTTACTTCTTCACTTTTCAAAATACTTATTACTTCTCAAAGCATACTCCTTAAAACTGAAATCTATCTTCTTTTCTTACTTTACTTCTTCACTTTTCTATAGGCTAACTTTCATCTACAAGCATATACTTACAAATCGAATACAGATTCGTAATTATGACATTATCACTAACATTTTGGATATTCTAACTTATATTTTAGTTCTTGCTACGAAAACTTATCATTATATCTTCTTTTCTTACTTTACTTCTAACTTTTCTAAATACTTATTACTTCTCAAAGCATACTCCTTAAAACTGAAATTCTATCTTCTTTTCTTACTTTACTTCTTCACTTTTCTATAGGCTAACTTTCATCTACAAGCATATCTTGACAAATCGAATACAGATACGTATTTCTGACATTATTACTAACATTTTGGATATTCTAACTTATATTTTAGTTCTTGCTACGAAAACTTATCATTATATCTTCTTTTCTTACTTTACTTCTTCACGTTAACAAATACTTATTACTTCTCAAAGCATACTCCTTAAAACTGAAATTCTATCTTCTTTTCTTACTTTACTTCTTCACTTTTCAAAATACTTATTACTTCTCAAAGCATACTCCTTAAAACTGAAATCTATCTTCTTTTCTTACTTTACTTCTTCACTTTTCTATAGGCTAACTTTCATCTACAAGCATATACTTACAAATCGAATACAGATTCGTAATTATGACATTATCACTAACATTTTGGATATTCTAACTTATATTTTAGTTCTTGCTACGAAAACTTATCATTATATCTTCTTTTCTTACTTTACTTCTTCACGTTAACAAATACTTATTACTTCTCAAAGCATACTCCTTAAAACTGAAATTCTATCTTCTTTTCTTACTTTACTTCTTCACTTTTCAAAATACTTATTACTTCTCAAAGCATACTCCTTAAAACTGAAATCTATCTTCTTTTCTTACTTTACTTCTTCACTTTTCTATAGGCTAACTTTCATCTACAAGCATATACTTACAAATCGAATACAGATTCGTAATTATGACATTATCACTAACATTTTGGATATTCTAACTTATATTTTAGTTCTTGCTACGAAAACTTATCATTATATCTTCTTTTCTTACTTTACTTCTAACTTTTCTAAATACTTATTACTTCTCAAAGCATACTCCTTAAAACTGAAATTCTATCTTCTTTTCTTACTTTACTTCTTCACTTTTCTATAGGCTAACTTTCATCTACAAGCATATCTTGACAAATCGAATACAGATACGTATTTCTGACATTATTACTAACATTTTGGATATTCTAACTTATATTTTAGTTCTTGCTACGAAAACTTATCATTATATCTTCTTTTCTTACTTTACTTCTTCACGTTAACAAATACTTATTACTTCTCAAAGCATACTCCTTAAAACTGAAATTCTATCTTCTTTTCTTACTTTACTTCTTCACTTTTCAAAATACTTATTACTTCTCAAAGCATACTCCTTAAAACTGAAATCTATCTTCTTTTCTTACTTTACTTCTTCACTTTTCTATAGGCTAACTTTCATCTACAAGCATATACTTACAAATCGAATACAGATTCGTAATTATGACATTATCACTAACATTTTGGATATTCTAACTTATATTTTAGTTCTTGCTACGAAAACTTATCATTATATCTTCTTTTCTTACTTTACTTCTTCACGTTAACAAATACTTATTACTTCTCAAAGCATACTCCTTAAAACTGAAATTCTATCTTCTTTTCTTACTTTACTTCTTCACTTTTCAAAATACTTATTACTTCTCAAAGCATACTCCTTAAAACTGAAATCTATCTTCTTTTCTTACTTTACTTCTTCACTTTTCTATAGGCTAACTTTCATCTACAAGCATATACTTACAAATCGAATACAGATTCGTAATTATGACATTATCACTAACATTTTGGATATTCTAACTTATATTTTAGTTCTTGCTACGAAAACTTATCATTATATCTTCTTTTCTTACTTTACTTCTAACTTTTCTAAATACTTATTACTTCTCAAAGCATACTCCTTAAAACTGAAATTCTATCTTCTTTTCTTACTTTACTTCTTCACTTTTCTATAGGCTAACTTTCATCTACAAGCATATCTTGACAAATCGAATACAGATACGTATTTCTGACATTATTACTAACATTTTGGATATTCTAACTTATATTTTAGTTCTTGCTACGAAAACTTATCATTATATCTTCTTTTCTTACTTTACTTCTTCACGTTAACAAATACTTATTACTTCTCAAAGCATACTCCTTAAAACTGAAATTCTATCTTCTTTTCTTACTTTACTTCTTCACTTTTCAAAATACTTATTACTTCTCAAAGCATACTCCTTAAAACTGAAATCTATCTTCTTTTCTTACTTTACTTCTTCACTTTTCTATAGGCTAACTTTCATCTACAAGCATATACTTACAAATCGAATACAGATTCGTAATTATGACATTATCACTAACATTTTGGATATTCTAACTTATATTTTAGTTCTTGCTACGAAAACTTATCATTATATCTTCTTTTCTTACTTTACTTCTTCACGTTAACAAATACTTATTACTTCTCAAAGCATACTCCTTAAAACTGAAATTCTATCTTCTTTTCTTACTTTACTTCTTCACTTTTCAAAATACTTATTACTTCTCAAAGCATACTCCTTAAAACTGAAATCTATCTTCTTTTCTTACTTTACTTCTTCACTTTTCTATAGGCTAACTTTCATCTACAAGCATATACTTACAAATCGAATACAGATTCGTAATTATGACATTATCACTAACATTTTGGATATTCTAACTTATATTTTAGTTCTTGCTACGAAAACTTATCATTATATCTTCTTTTCTTACTTTACTTCTAACTTTTCTAAATACTTATTACTTCTCAAAGCATACTCCTTAAAACTGAAATTCTATCTTCTTTTCTTACTTTACTTCTTCACTTTTCTATAGGCTAACTTTCATCTACAAGCATATCTTGACAAATCGAATACAGATACGTATTTCTGACATTATTACTAACATTTTGGATATTCTAACTTATATTTTAGTTCTTGCTACGAAAACTTATCATTATATCTTCTTTTCTTACTTTACTTCTTCACGTTAACAAATACTTATTACTTCTCAAAGCATACTCCTTAAAACTGAAATTCTATCTTCTTTTCTTACTTTACTTCTTCACTTTTCAAAATACTTATTACTTCTCAAAGCATACTCCTTAAAACTGAAATCTATCTTCTTTTCTTACTTTACTTCTTCACTTTTCTATAGGCTAACTTTCATCTACAAGCATATACTTACAAATCGAATACAGATTCGTAATTATGACATTATCACTAACATTTTGGATATTCTAACTTATATTTTAGTTCTTGCTACGAAAACTTATCATTATATCTTCTTTTCTTACTTTACTTCTTCACGTTAACAAATACTTATTACTTCTCAAAGCATACTCCTTAAAACTGAAATTCTATCTTCTTTTCTTACTTTACTTCTTCACTTTTCAAAATACTTATTACTTCTCAAAGCATACTCCTTAAAACTGAAATCTATCTTCTTTTCTTACTTTACTTCTTCACTTTTCTATAGGCTAACTTTCATCTACAAGCATATACTTACAAATCGAATACAGATTCGTAATTATGACATTATCACTAACATTTTGGATATTCTAACTTATATTTTAGTTCTTGCTACGAAAACTTATCATTAGATATTCTTTTCTTACTTTACTTCTAACTTTTCTAAATACTTATTACTTCTCAAAGCATACTCCTTAAAACTGAAATTCTATCTTCTTTTCTTACTTTACTTCTTCACTTTTCTATAGGCTAACTTTCATCTACAAGCATATCTTGACAAATCGAATACAGATACGTATTTCTGACATTATTACTAACATTTTGGATATTCTAACTTATATTTTAGTTCTTGCTACGAAAACTTATCATTATATCTTCTTTTCTTACTTTACTTCTTCACGTTAACAAATACTTATTACTTCTCAAAGCATACTCCTTAAAACTGAAATTCTATCTTCTTTTCTTACTTTACTTCTTCACTTTTCAAAATACTTATTACTTCTCAAAGCATACTCCTTAAAACTGAAATCTATCTTCTTTTCTTACTTTACTTCTTCACTTTTCTATAGGCTAACTTTCATCTACAAGCATATACTTACAAATCGAATACAGATTCGTAATTATGACATTATCACTAACATTTTGGATATTCTAACTTATATTTTAGTTCTTGCTACGAAAACTTATCATTATATCTTCTTTTCTTACTTTACTTCTTCACGTTAACAAATACTTATTACTTCTCAAAGCATACTCCTTAAAACTGAAATTCTATCTTCTTTTCTTACTTTACTTCTTCACTTTTCAAAATACTTATTACTTCTCAAAGCATACTCCTTAAAACTGAAATCTATCTTCTTTTCTTACTTTACTTCTTCACTTTTCTATAGGCTAACTTTCATCTACAAGCATATACTTACAAATCGAATACAGATTCGTAATTATGACATTATCACTAACATTTTGGATATTCTAACTTATATTTTAGTTCTTGCTACGAAAACTTATCATTATATCTTCTTTTCTTACTTTACTTCTTCACGTTAACAAATACTTATTACTTCTCAAAGCATACTCCTTAAAACTGAAATTCTATCTTCTTTTCTTACTTTACTTCTTCACTTTTCAAAATACTTATTACTTCTCAAAGCATACTCCTTAAAACTGAAATCTATCTTCTTTTCTTACTTTACTTCTTCACTTTTCTATAGGCTAACTTTCATCTACAAGCATATACTTACAAATCGAATACAGATTCGTAATTATGACATTATCACTAACATTTTGGATATTCTAACTTATATTTTAGTTCTTGCTACGAAAACTTATCATTAGATATTCTTTTCTTACTTTACTTCTAACTTTTCTAAATACTTATTACTTCTCAAAGCATACTCCTTAAAACTGAAATTCTATCTTCTTTTCTTACTTTACTTCTTCACTTTTCTATAGGCTAACTTTCATCTACAAGCATATCTTGACAAATCGAATACAGATACGTATTTCTGACATTATTACTAACATTTTGGATATTCTAACTTATATTTTAGTTCTTGCTACGAAAACTTATCATTATATCTTCTTTTCTTACTTTACTTCTTCACGTTAACAAATACTTATTACTTCTCAAAGCATACTCCTTAAAACTGAAATTCTATCTTCTTTTCTTACTTTACTTCTTCACTTTTCAAAATACTTATTACTTCTCAAAGCATACTCCTTAAAACTGAAATCTATCTTCTTTTCTTACTTTACTTCTTCACTTTTCTATAGGCTAACTTTCATCTACAAGCATATACTTACAAATCGAATACAGATTCGTAATTATGACATTATCACTAACATTTTGGATATTCTAACTTATATTTTAGTTCTTGCTACGAAAACTTATCATTATATCTTCTTTTCTTACTTTACTTCTTCACGTTAACAAATACTTATTACTTCTCAAAGCATACTCCTTAAAACTGAAATTCTATCTTCTTTTCTTACTTTACTTCTTCACTTTTCAAAATACTTATTACTTCTCAAAGCATACTCCTTAAAACTGAAATCTATCTTCTTTTCTTACTTTACTTCTTCACTTTTCTATAGGCTAACTTTCATCTACAAGCATATACTTACAAATCGAATACAGATTCGTAATTATGACATTATCACTAACATTTTGGATATTCTAACTTATATTTTAGTTCTTGCTACGAAAACTTATCATTAGATATTCTTTTCTTACTTTACTTCTAACTTTTCTAAATACTTATTACTTCTCAAAGCATACTCCTTAAAACTGAAATTCTATCTTCTTTTCTTACTTTACTTCTTCACTTTTCTATAGGCTAACTTTCATCTACAAGCATATCTTGACAAATCGAATACAGATACGTATTTCTGACATTATTACTAACATTTTGGATATTCTAACTTATATTTTAGTTCTTGCTACGAAAACTTATCATTATATCTTCTTTTCTTACTTTACTTCTTCACGTTAACAAATACTTATTACTTCTCAAAGCATACTCCTTAAAACTGAAATTCTATCTTCTTTTCTTACTTTACTTCTTCACTTTTCAAAATACTTATTACTTCTCAAAGCATACTCCTTAAAACTGAAATCTATCTTCTTTTCTTACTTTACTTCTTCACTTTTCTATAGGCTAACTTTCATCTACAAGCATATACTTACAAATCGAATACAGATTCGTAATTATGACATTATCACTAACATTTTGGATATTCTAACTTATATTTTAGTTCTTGCTACGAAAACTTATCATTAGATATTCTTTTCTTACTTTACTTCTAACTTTTCTAAATACTTATTACTTCTCAAAGCATACTCCTTAAAACTGAAATTCTATCTTCTTTTCTTACTTTACTTCTTCACTTTTCTATAGGCTAACTTTCATCTACAAGCATATCTTGACAAATCGAATACAGATACGTATTTCTGACATTATTACTAACATTTTGGATATTCTAACTTATATTTTAGTTCTTGCTACGAAAACTTATCATTATATCTTCTTTTCTTACTTTACTTCTTCACGTTAACAAATACTTATTACTTCTCAAAGCATACTCCTTAAAACTGAAATTCTATCTTCTTTTCTTACTTTACTTCTTCACTTTTCAAAATACTTATTACTTCTCAAAGCATACTCCTTAAAACTGAAATCTATCTTCTTTTCTTACTTTACTTCTTCACTTTTCTATAGGCTAACTTTCATCTACAAGCATATACTTACAAATCGAATACAGATTCGTAATTATGACATTATCACTAACATTTTGGATATTCTAACTTATATTTTAGTTCTTGCTACGAAAACTTATCATTAGATATTCTTTTCTTACTTTACTTCTAACTTTTCTAAATACTTATTACTTCTCAAAGCATACTCCTTAAAACTGAAATTCTATCTTCTTTTCTTACTTTACTTCTTCACTTTTCAAAATACTTATTACTTCTCAAAGCATACTCCTTAAAACTGAAATCTATCTTCTTTTCTTACTTTACTTCTTCACTTTTCTATAGGCTAACTTTCATCTACAAGCATATCTTGACAAATCGAATACAGATACGTATTTCTGACATTATTACTAACATTTTGGATATTCTAACTTATATTTTAGTTCTTGCTACGAAAACTTATCATTAGATATTCTTTTCTTACTTTACTTCTAACTTTTCTAAATACTTATTACTTCTCAAAGCATACTCCTTAAAACTGAAATTCTATCTTCTTTTCTTACTTTACTTCTTCACTTTTCTATAGGCTAACTTTCATCTACAAGCATATACTTACAAATCGAATACAGATTCGTAATTATGACATTATCACTAACATTTTGGATATTCTAACTTATATTTTAGTTCTTGCTACGAAAACTTATCATTATATCTTCTTTTCTTACTTTACTTCTAACTTTTCTAAATACTTATTACTTCTCAAAGCATACTCCTTAAAACTGAAATTCTATCTTCTTTTCTTACTTTACTTCTTCACTTTTCTATAGGCTAACTTTCATCTACAAGCATATCTTGACAAATCGAATACAGATACGTATTTCTGACATTATTACTAACATTTTGGATATTCTAACTTATATTTTAGTTCTTGCTACGAAAACTTATCATTATATCTTCTTTTCTTACTTTACTTCTTCACGTTAACAAATACTTATTACTTCTCAAAGCATACTCCTTAAAACTGAAATTCTATCTTCTTTTCTTACTTTACTTCTTCACTTTTCAAAATACTTATTACTTCTCAAAGCATACTCCTTAAAACTGAAATCTATCTTCTTTTCTTACTTTACTTCTTCACTTTTCTATAGGCTAACTTTCATCTACAAGCATATACTTACAAATCGAATACAGATTCGTAATTATGACATTATCACTAACATTTTGGATATTCTAACTTATATTTTAGTTCTTGCTACGAAAACTTATCATTAGATATTCTTTTCTTACTTTACTTCTAACTTTTCTAAATACTTATTACTTCTCAAAGCATACTCCTTAAAACTGAAATTCTATCTTCTTTTCTTACTTTACTTCTTCACTTTTCTATAGGCTAACTTTCATCTACAAGCATATCTTGACAAATCGAATACAGATACGTATTTCTGACATTATTACTAACATTTTGGATATTCTAACTTATATTTTAGTTCTTGCTACGAAAACTTATCATTATATCTTCTTTTCTTACTTTACTTCTTCACGTTAACAAATACTTATTACTTCTCAAAGCATACTCCTTAAAACTGAAATTCTATCTTCTTTTCTTACTTTACTTCTTCACTTTTCAAAATACTTATTACTTCTCAAAGCATACTCCTTAAAACTGAAATCTATCTTCTTTTCTTACTTTACTTCTTCACTTTTCTATAGGCTAACTTTCATCTACAAGCATATACTTACAAATCGAATACAGATTCGTAATTATGACATTATCACTAACATTTTGGATATTCTAACTTATATTTTAGTTCTTGCTACGAAAACTTATCATTAGATATTCTTTTCTTACTTTACTTCTAACTTTTCTAAATACTTATTACTTCTCAAAGCATACTCCTTAAAACTGAAATTCTATCTTCTTTTCTTACTTTACTTCTTCACTTTTCTATAGGCTAACTTTCATCTACAAGCATATCTTGACAAATCGAATACAGATACGTATTTCTGACATTATTACTAACATTTTGGATATTCTAACTTATATTTTAGTTCTTGCTACGAAAACTTATCATTATATCTTCTTTTCTTACTTTACTTCTTCACGTTAACAAATACTTATTACTTCTCAAAGCATACTCCTTAAAACTGAAATTCTATCTTCTTTTCTTACTTTACTTCTTCACTTTTCAAAATACTTATTACTTCTCAAAGCATACTCCTTAAAACTGAAATCTATCTTCTTTTCTTACTTTACTTCTTCACTTTTCTATAGGCTAACTTTCATCTACAAGCATATACTTACAAATCGAATACAGATTCGTAATTATGACATTATCACTAACATTTTGGATATTCTAACTTATATTTTAGTTCTTGCTACGAAAACTTATCATTAGATATTCTTTTCTTACTTTACTTCTAACTTTTCTAAATACTTATTACTTCTCAAAGCATACTCCTTAAAACTGAAATTCTATCTTCTTTTCTTACTTTACTTCTTCACTTTTCTATAGGCTAACTTTCATCTACAAGCATATCTTGACAAATCGAATACAGATACGTATTTCTGACATTATTACTAACATTTTGGATATTCTAACTTATATTTTAGTTCTTGCTACGAAAACTTATCATTATATCTTCTTTTCTTACTTTACTTCTTCACGTTAACAAATACTTATTACTTCTCAAAGCATACTCCTTAAAACTGAAATTCTATCTTCTTTTCTTACTTTACTTCTTCACTTTTCAAAATACTTATTACTTCTCAAAGCATACTCCTTAAAACTGAAATCTATCTTCTTTTCTTACTTTACTTCTTCACTTTTCTATAGGCTAACTTTCATCTACAAGCATATACTTACAAATCGAATACAGATTCGTAATTATGACATTATCACTAACATTTTGGATATTCTAACTTATATTTTAGTTCTTGCTACGAAAACTTATCATTAGATATTCTTTTCTTACTTTACTTCTAACTTTTCTAAATACTTATTACTTCTCAAAGCATACTCCTTAAAACTGAAATTCTATCTTCTTTTCTTACTTTACTTCTTCACTTTTCAAAATACTTATTACTTCTCAAAGCATACTCCTTAAAACTGAAATCTATCTTCTTTTCTTACTTTACTTCTTCACTTTTCTATAGGCTAACTTTCATCTACAAGCATATCTTGACAAATCGAATACAGATACGTATTTCTGACATTATTACTAACATTTTGGATATTCTAACTTATATTTTAGTTCTTGCTACGAAAACTTATCATTAGATATTCTTTTCTTACTTTACTTCTAACTTTTCTAAATACTTATTACTTCTCAAAGCATACTCCTTAAAACTGAAATTCTATCTTCTTTTCTTACTTTACTTCTTCACTTTTCTATAGGCTAACTTTCATCTACAAGCATATACTTACAAATCGAATACAGATTCGTAATTATGACATTATCACTAACATTTTGGATATTCTAACTTATATTTTAGTTCTTGCTACGAAAACTTATCATTATATCTTCTTTTCTTACTTTACTTCTAACTTTTCTAAATACTTATTACTTCTCAAAGCATACTCCTTAAAACTGAAATTCTATCTTCTTTTCTTACTTTACTTCTTCACTTTTCTATAGGCTAACTTTCATCTACAAGCATATCTTGACAAATCGAATACAGATACGTATTTCTGACATTATTACTAACATTTTGGATATTCTAACTTATATTTTAGTTCTTGCTACGAAAACTTATCATTATATCTTCTTTTCTTACTTTACTTCTTCACGTTAACAAATACTTATTACTTCTCAAAGCATACTCCTTAAAACTGAAATTCTATCTTCTTTTCTTACTTTACTTCTTCACTTTTCAAAATACTTATTACTTCTCAAAGCATACTCCTTAAAACTGAAATCTATCTTCTTTTCTTACTTTACTTCTTCACTTTTCTATAGGCTAACTTTCATCTACAAGCATATACTTACAAATCGAATACAGATTCGTAATTATGACATTATCACTAACATTTTGGATATTCTAACTTATATTTTAGTTCTTGCTACGAAAACTTATCATTAGATATTCTTTTCTTACTTTACTTCTAACTTTTCTAAATACTTATTACTTCTCAAAGCATACTCCTTAAAACTGAAATTCTATCTTCTTTTCTTACTTTACTTCTTCACTTTTCTATAGGCTAACTTTCATCTACAAGCATATCTTGACAAATCGAATACAGATACGTATTTCTGACATTATTACTAACATTTTGGATATTCTAACTTATATTTTAGTTCTTGCTACGAAAACTTATCATTATATCTTCTTTTCTTACTTTACTTCTTCACGTTAACAAATACTTATTACTTCTCAAAGCATACTCCTTAAAACTGAAATTCTATCTTCTTTTCTTACTTTACTTCTTCACTTTTCAAAATACTTATTACTTCTCAAAGCATACTCCTTAAAACTGAAATCTATCTTCTTTTCTTACTTTACTTCTTCACTTTTCTATAGGCTAACTTTCATCTACAAGCATATACTTACAAATCGAATACAGATTCGTAATTATGACATTATCACTAACATTTTGGATATTCTAACTTATATTTTAGTTCTTGCTACGAAAACTTATCATTAGATATTCTTTTCTTACTTTACTTCTAACTTTTCTAAATACTTATTACTTCTCAAAGCATACTCCTTAAAACTGAAATTCTATCTTCTTTTCTTACTTTACTTCTTCACTTTTCTATAGGCTAACTTTCATCTACAAGCATATCTTGACAAATCGAATACAGATACGTATTTCTGACATTATTACTAACATTTTGGATATTCTAACTTATATTTTAGTTCTTGCTACGAAAACTTATCATTATATCTTCTTTTCTTACTTTACTTCTTCACGTTAACAAATACTTATTACTTCTCAAAGCATACTCCTTAAAACTGAAATTCTATCTTCTTTTCTTACTTTACTTCTTCACTTTTCAAAATACTTATTACTTCTCAAAGCATACTCCTTAAAACTGAAATCTATCTTCTTTTCTTACTTTACTTCTTCACTTTTCTATAGGCTAACTTTCATCTACAAGCATATACTTACAAATCGAATACAGATTCGTAATTATGACATTATCACTAACATTTTGGATATTCTAACTTATATTTTAGTTCTTGCTACGAAAACTTATCATTAGATATTCTTTTCTTACTTTACTTCTAACTTTTCTAAATACTTATTACTTCTCAAAGCATACTCCTTAAAACTGAAATTCTATCTTCTTTTCTTACTTTACTTCTTCACTTTTCTATAGGCTAACTTTCATCTACAAGCATATCTTGACAAATCGAATACAGATACGTATTTCTGACATTATTACTAACATTTTGGATATTCTAACTTATATTTTAGTTCTTGCTACGAAAACTTATCATTATATCTTCTTTTCTTACTTTACTTCTTCACGTTAACAAATACTTATTACTTCTCAAAGCATACTCCTTAAAACTGAAATTCTATCTTCTTTTCTTACTTTACTTCTTCACTTTTCAAAATACTTATTACTTCTCAAAGCATACTCCTTAAAACTGAAATCTATCTTCTTTTCTTACTTTACTTCTTCACTTTTCTATAGGCTAACTTTCATCTACAAGCATATACTTACAAATCGAATACAGATTCGTAATTATGACATTATCACTAACATTTTGGATATTCTAACTTATATTTTAGTTCTTGCTACGAAAACTTATCATTAGATATTCTTTTCTTACTTTACTTCTAACTTTTCTAAATACTTATTACTTCTCAAAGCATACTCCTTAAAACTGAAATTCTATCTTCTTTTCTTACTTTACTTCTTCACTTTTCTATAGGCTAACTTTCATCTACAAGCATATCTTGACAAATCGAATACAGATACGTATTTCTGACATTATTACTAACATTTTGGATATTCTAACTTATATTTTAGTTCTTGCTACGAAAACTTATCATTATATCTTCTTTTCTTACTTTACTTCTTCACGTTAACAAATACTTATTACTTCTCAAAGCATACTCCTTAAAACTGAAATTCTATCTTCTTTTCTTACTTTACTTCTTCACTTTTCAAAATACTTATTACTTCTCAAAGCATACTCCTTAAAACTGAAATCTATCTTCTTTTCTTACTTTACTTCTTCACTTTTCTATAGGCTAACTTTCATCTACAAGCATATACTTACAAATCGAATACAGATTCGTAATTATGACATTATCACTAACATTTTGGATATTCTAACTTATATTTTAGTTCTTGCTACGAAAACTTATCATTAGATATTCTTTTCTTACTTTACTTCTAACTTTTCTAAATACTTATTACTTCTCAAAGCATACTCCTTAAAACTGAAATTCTATCTTCTTTTCTTACTTTACTTCTTCACTTTTCTATAGGCTAACTTTCATCTACAAGCATATCTTGACAAATCGAATACAGATACGTATTTCTGACATTATTACTAACATTTTGGATATTCTAACTTATATTTTAGTTCTTGCTACGAAAACTTATCATTATATCTTCTTTTCTTACTTTACTTCTTCACGTTAACAAATACTTATTACTTCTCAAAGCATACTCCTTAAAACTGAAATTCTATCTTCTTTTCTTACTTTACTTCTTCACTTTTCAAAATACTTATTACTTCTCAAAGCATACTCCTTAAAACTGAAATCTATCTTCTTTTCTTACTTTACTTCTTCACTTTTCTATAGGCTAACTTTCATCTACAAGCATATACTTACAAATCGAATACAGATTCGTAATTATGACATTATCACTAACATTTTGGATATTCTAACTTATATTTTAGTTCTTGCTACGAAAACTTATCATTAGATATTCTTTTCTTACTTTACTTCTAACTTTTCTAAATACTTATTACTTCTCAAAGCATACTCCTTAAAACTGAAATTCTATCTTCTTTTCTTACTTTACTTCTTCACTTTTCTATAGGCTAACTTTCATCTACAAGCATATCTTGACAAATCGAATACAGATACGTATTTCTGACATTATTACTAACATTTTGGATATTCTAACTTATATTTTAGTTCTTGCTACGAAAACTTATCATTATATCTTCTTTTCTTACTTTACTTCTTCACGTTAACAAATACTTATTACTTCTCAAAGCATACTCCTTAAAACTGAAATTCTATCTTCTTTTCTTACTTTACTTCTTCACTTTTCAAAATACTTATTACTTCTCAAAGCATACTCCTTAAAACTGAAATCTATCTTCTTTTCTTACTTTACTTCTTCACTTTTCTATAGGCTAACTTTCATCTACAAGCATATACTTACAAATCGAATACAGATTCGTAATTATGACATTATCACTAACATTTTGGATATTCTAACTTATATTTTAGTTCTTGCTACGAAAACTTATCATTAGATATTCTTTTCTTACTTTACTTCTAACTTTTCTAAATACTTATTACTTCTCAAAGCATACTCCTTAAAACTGAAATTCTATCTTCTTTTCTTACTTTACTTCTTCACTTTTCTATAGGCTAACTTTCATCTACAAGCATATCTTGACAAATCGAATACAGATACGTATTTCTGACATTATTACTAACATTTTGGATATTCTAACTTATATTTTAGTTCTTGCTACGAAAACTTATCATTATATCTTCTTTTCTTACTTTACTTCTTCACGTTAACAAATACTTATTACTTCTCAAAGCATACTCCTTAAAACTGAAATTCTATCTTCTTTTCTTACTTTACTTCTTCACTTTTCAAAATACTTATTACTTCTCAAAGCATACTCCTTAAAACTGAAATCTATCTTCTTTTCTTACTTTACTTCTTCACTTTTCTATAGGCTAACTTTCATCTACAAGCATATACTTACAAATCGAATACAGATTCGTAATTATGACATTATCACTAACATTTTGGATATTCTAACTTATATTTTAGTTCTTGCTACGAAAACTTATCATTAGATATTCTTTTCTTACTTTACTTCTAACTTTTCTAAATACTTATTACTTCTCAAAGCATACTCCTTAAAACTGAAATTCTATCTTCTTTTCTTACTTTACTTCTTCACTTTTCAAAATACTTATTACTTCTCAAAGCATACTCCTTAAAACTGAAATCTATCTTCTTTTCTTACTTTACTTCTTCACTTTTCTATAGGCTAACTTTCATCTACAAGCATATCTTGACAAATCGAATACAGATACGTATTTCTGACATTATTACTAACATTTTGGATATTCTAACTTATATTTTAGTTCTTGCTACGAAAACTTATCATTAGATATTCTTTTCTTACTTTACTTCTAACTTTTCTAAATACTTATTACTTCTCAAAGCATACTCCTTAAAACTGAAATTCTATCTTCTTTTCTTACTTTACTTCTTCACTTTTCTATAGGCTAACTTTCATCTACAAGCATATACTTACAAATCGAATACAGATTCGTAATTATGACATTATCACTAACATTTTGGATATTCTAACTTATATTTTAGTTCTTGCTACGAAAACTTATCATTATATCTTCTTTTCTTACTTTACTTCTAACTTTTCTAAATACTTATTACTTCTCAAAGCATACTCCTTAAAACTGAAATTCTATCTTCTTTTCTTACTTTACTTCTTCACTTTTCTATAGGCTAACTTTCATCTACAAGCATATCTTGACAAATCGAATACAGATACGTATTTCTGACATTATTACTAACATTTTGGATATTCTAACTTATATTTTAGTTCTTGCTACGAAAACTTATCATTATATCTTCTTTTCTTACTTTACTTCTTCACGTTAACAAATACTTATTACTTCTCAAAGCATACTCCTTAAAACTGAAATTCTATCTTCTTTTCTTACTTTACTTCTTCACTTTTCAAAATACTTATTACTTCTCAAAGCATACTCCTTAAAACTGAAATCTATCTTCTTTTCTTACTTTACTTCTTCACTTTTCTATAGGCTAACTTTCATCTACAAGCATATACTTACAAATCGAATACAGATTCGTAATTATGACATTATCACTAACATTTTGGATATTCTAACTTATATTTTAGTTCTTGCTACGAAAACTTATCATTATATCTTCTTTTCTTACTTTACTTCTTCACGTTAACAAATACTTATTACTTCTCAAAGCATACTCCTTAAAACTGAAATTCTATCTTCTTTTCTTACTTTACTTCTTCACTTTTCAAAATACTTATTACTTCTCAAAGCATACTCCTTAAAACTGAAATCTATCTTCTTTTCTTACTTTACTTCTTCACTTTTCTATAGGCTAACTTTCATCTACAAGCATATACTTACAAATCGAATACAGATTCGTAATTATGACATTATCACTAACATTTTGGATATTCTAACTTATATTTTAGTTCTTGCTACGAAAACTTATCATTAGATATTCTTTTCTTACTTTACTTCTAACTTTTCTAAATACTTATTACTTCTCAAAGCATACTCCTTAAAACTGAAATTCTATCTTCTTTTCTTACTTTACTTCTTCACTTTTCAAAATACTTATTACTTCTCAAAGCATACTCCTTAAAACTGAAATCTATCTTCTTTTCTTACTTTACTTCTTCACTTTTCTATAGGCTAACTTTCATCTACAAGCATATCTTGACAAATCGAATACAGATACGTATTTCTGACATTATTACTAACATTTTGGATATTCTAACTTATATTTTAGTTCTTGCTACGAAAACTTATCATTAGATATTCTTTTCTTACTTTACTTCTAACTTTTCTAAATACTTATTACTTCTCAAAGCATACTCCTTAAAACTGAAATTCTATCTTCTTTTCTTACTTTACTTCTTCACTTTTCTATAGGCTAACTTTCATCTACAAGCATATACTTACAAATCGAATACAGATTCGTAATTATGACATTATCACTAACATTTTGGATATTCTAACTTATATTTTAGTTCTTGCTACGAAAACTTATCATTATATCTTCTTTTCTTACTTTACTTCTAACTTTTCTAAATACTTATTACTTCTCAAAGCATACTCCTTAAAACTGAAATTCTATCTTCTTTTCTTACTTTACTTCTTCACTTTTCAAAATACTTATTACTTCTCAAAGCATACTCCTTAAAACTGAAATCTATCTTCTTTTCTTACTTTACTTCTTCACTTTTCTATAGGCTAACTTTCATCTACAAGCATATCTTGACAAATCGAATACAGATACGTATTTCTGACATTATTACTAACATTTTGGATATTCTAACTTATATTTTAGTTCTTGCTACGAAAACTTATCATTAGATATTCTTTTCTTACTTTACTTCTAACTTTTCTAAATACTTATTACTTCTCAAAGCATACTCCTTAAAACTGAAATTCTATCTTCTTTTCTTACTTTACTTCTTCACTTTTCTATAGGCTAACTTTCATCTACAAGCATATACTTACAAATCGAATACAGATTCGTAATTATGACATTATCACTAACATTTTGGATATTCTAACTTATATTTTAGTTCTTGCTACGAAAACTTATCATTATATCTTCTTTTCTTACTTTACTTCTTCACGTTAACAAATACTTATTACTTCTCAAAGCATACTCCTTAAAACTGAAATTCTATCTTCTTTTCTTACTTTACTTCTTCACTTTTCAAAATACTTATTACTTCTCAAAGCATACTCCTTAAAACTGAAATCTATCTTCTTTTCTTACTTTACTTCTTCACTTTTCTATAGGCTAACTTTCATCTACAAGCATATCTTGACAAATCGAATACAGATACGTATTTCTGACATTATTACTAACATTTTGGATATTCTAACTTATATTTTAGTTCTTGCTACGAAAACTTATCATTATATCTTCTTTTCTTACTTTACTTCTTCACGTTAACAAATACTTATTACTTCTCAAAGCATACTCCTTAAAACTGAAATTCTATCTTCTTTTCTTACTTTACTTCTTCACTTTTCAAAATACTTATTACTTCTCAAAGCATACTCCTTAAAACTGAAATCTATCTTCTTTTCTTACTTTACTTCTTCACTTTTCTATAGGCTAACTTTCATCTACAAGCATATACTTACAAATCGAATACAGATTCGTAATTATGACATTATCACTAACATTTTGGATATTCTAACTTATATTTTAGTTCTTGCTACGAAAACTTATCATTATATCTTCTTTTCTTACTTTACTTCTAACTTTTCTAAATACTTATTACTTCTCAAAGCATACTCCTTAAAACTGAAATTCTATCTTCTTTTCTTACTTTACTTCTTCACTTTTCAAAATACTTATTACTTCTCAAAGCATACTCCTTAAAACTGAAATCTATCTTCTTTTCTTACTTTACTTCTTCACTTTTCTATAGGCTAACTTTCATCTACAAGCATATCTTGACAAATCGAATACAGATACGTATTTCTGACATTATTACTAACATTTTGGATATTCTAACTTATATTTTAGTTCTTGCTACGAAAACTTATCATTAGATATTCTTTTCTTACTTTACTTCTAACTTTTCTAAATACTTATTACTTCTCAAAGCATACTCCTTAAAACTGAAATTCTATCTTCTTTTCTTACTTTACTTCTTCACTTTTCTATAGGCTAACTTTCATCTACAAGCATATACTTACAAATCGAATACAGATTCGTAATTATGACATTATCACTAACATTTTGGATATTCTAACTTATATTTTAGTTCTTGCTACGAAAACTTATCATTATATCTTCTTTTCTTACTTTACTTCTTCACGTTAACAAATACTTATTACTTCTCAAAGCATACTCCTTAAAACTGAAATTCTATCTTCTTTTCTTACTTTACTTCTTCACTTTTCAAAATACTTATTACTTCTCAAAGCATACTCCTTAAAACTGAAATCTATCTTCTTTTCTTACTTTACTTCTTCACTTTTCTATAGGCTAACTTTCATCTACAAGCATATCTTGACAAATCGAATACAGATACGTATTTCTGACATTATTACTAACATTTTGGATATTCTAACTTATATTTTAGTTCTTGCTACGAAAACTTATCATTATATCTTCTTTTCTTACTTTACTTCTTCACGTTAACAAATACTTATTACTTCTCAAAGCATACTCCTTAAAACTGAAATTCTATCTTCTTTTCTTACTTTACTTCTTCACTTTTCAAAATACTTATTACTTCTCAAAGCATACTCCTTAAAACTGAAATCTATCTTCTTTTCTTACTTTACTTCTTCACTTTTCTATAGGCTAACTTTCATCTACAAGCATATACTTACAAATCGAATACAGATTCGTAATTATGACATTATCACTAACATTTTGGATATTCTAACTTATATTTTAGTTCTTGCTACGAAAACTTATCATTATATCTTCTTTTCTTACTTTACTTCTAACTTTTCTAAATACTTATTACTTCTCAAAGCATACTCCTTAAAACTGAAATTCTATCTTCTTTTCTTACTTTACTTCTTCACTTTTCAAAATACTTATTACTTCTCAAAGCATACTCCTTAAAACTGAAATCTATCTTCTTTTCTTACTTTACTTCTTCACTTTTCTATAGGCTAACTTTCATCTACAAGCATATCTTGACAAATCGAATACAGATACGTATTTCTGACATTATTACTAACATTTTGGATATTCTAACTTATATTTTAGTTCTTGCTACGAAAACTTATCATTATATCTTCTTTTCTTACTTTACTTCTTCACGTTAACAAATACTTATTACTTCTCAAAGCATACTCCTTAAAACTGAAATTCTATCTTCTTTTCTTACTTTACTTCTTCACTTTTCAAAATACTTATTACTTCTCAAAGCATACTCCTTAAAACTGAAATCTATCTTCTTTTCTTACTTTACTTCTTCACTTTTCTATAGGCTAACTTTCATCTACAAGCATATACTTACAAATCGAATACAGATTCGTAATTATGACATTATCACTAACATTTTGGATATTCTAACTTATATTTTAGTTCTTGCTACGAAAACTTATCATTATATCTTCTTTTCTTACTTTACTTCTTCACGTTAACAAATACTTATTACTTCTCAAAGCATACTCCTTAAAACTGAAATTCTATCTTCTTTTCTTACTTTACTTCTTCACTTTTCAAAATACTTATTACTTCTCAAAGCATACTCCTTAAAACTGAAATCTATCTTCTTTTCTTACTTTACTTCTTCACTTTTCTATAGGCTAACTTTCATCTACAAGCATATCTTGACAAATCGAATACAGATACGTATTTCTGACATTATTACTAACATTTTGGATATTCTAACTTATATTTTAGTTCTTGCTACGAAAACTTATCATTATATCTTCTTTTCTTACTTTACTTCTTCACGTTAACAAATACTTATTACTTCTCAAAGCATACTCCTTAAAACTGAAATTCTATCTTCTTTTCTTACTTTACTTCTTCACTTTTCAAAATACTTATTACTTCTCAAAGCATACTCCTTAAAACTGAAATCTATCTTCTTTTCTTACTTTACTTCTTCACTTTTCTATAGGCTAACTTTCATCTACAAGCATATACTTACAAATCGAATACAGATTCGTAATTATGACATTATCACTAACATTTTGGATATTCTAACTTATATTTTAGTTCTTGCTACGAAAACTTATCATTAGATATTCTTTTCTTACTTTACTTCTAACTTTTCTAAATACTTATTACTTCTCAAAGCATACTCCTTAAAACTGAAATTCTATCTTCTTTTCTTACTTTACTTCTTCACTTTTCTATAGGCTAACTTTCATCTACAAGCATATCTTGACAAATCGAATACAGATACGTATTTCTGACATTATTACTAACATTTTGGATATTCTAACTTATATTTTAGTTCTTGCTACGAAAACTTATCATTATATCTTCTTTTCTTACTTTACTTCTTCACGTTAACAAATACTTATTACTTCTCAAAGCATACTCCTTAAAACTGAAATTCTATCTTCTTTTCTTACTTTACTTCTTCACTTTTCAAAATACTTATTACTTCTCAAAGCATACTCCTTAAAACTGAAATCTATCTTCTTTTCTTACTTTACTTCTTCACTTTTCTATAGGCTAACTTTCATCTACAAGCATATACTTACAAATCGAATACAGATTCGTAATTATGACATTATCACTAACATTTTGGATATTCTAACTTATATTTTAGTTCTTGCTACGAAAACTTATCATTAGATATTCTTTTCTTACTTTACTTCTAACTTTTCTAAATACTTATTACTTCTCAAAGCATACTCCTTAAAACTGAAATTCTATCTTCTTTTCTTACTTTACTTCTTCACTTTTCTATAGGCTAACTTTCATCTACAAGCATATCTTGACAAATCGAATACAGATACGTATTTCTGACATTATTACTAACATTTTGGATATTCTAACTTATATTTTAGTTCTTGCTACGAAAACTTATCATTATATCTTCTTTTCTTACTTTACTTCTTCACGTTAACAAATACTTATTACTTCTCAAAGCATACTCCTTAAAACTGAAATTCTATCTTCTTTTCTTACTTTACTTCTTCACTTTTCAAAATACTTATTACTTCTCAAAGCATACTCCTTAAAACTGAAATCTATCTTCTTTTCTTACTTTACTTCTTCACTTTTCTATAGGCTAACTTTCATCTACAAGCATATACTTACAAATCGAATACAGATTCGTAATTATGACATTATCACTAACATTTTGGATATTCTAACTTATATTTTAGTTCTTGCTACGAAAACTTATCATTAGATATTCTTTTCTTACTTTACTTCTAACTTTTCTAAATACTTATTACTTCTCAAAGCATACTCCTTAAAACTGAAATTCTATCTTCTTTTCTTACTTTACTTCTTCACTTTTCTATAGGCTAACTTTCATCTACAAGCATATCTTGACAAATCGAATACAGATACGTATTTCTGACATTATTACTAACATTTTGGATATTCTAACTTATATTTTAGTTCTTGCTACGAAAACTTATCATTATATCTTCTTTTCTTACTTTACTTCTTCACGTTAACAAATACTTATTACTTCTCAAAGCATACTCCTTAAAACTGAAATTCTATCTTCTTTTCTTACTTTACTTCTTCACTTTTCAAAATACTTATTACTTCTCAAAGCATACTCCTTAAAACTGAAATCTATCTTCTTTTCTTACTTTACTTCTTCACTTTTCTATAGGCTAACTTTCATCTACAAGCATATACTTACAAATCGAATACAGATTCGTAATTATGACATTATCACTAACATTTTGGATATTCTAACTTATATTTTAGTTCTTGCTACGAAAACTTATCATTAGATATTCTTTTCTTACTTTACTTCTAACTTTTCTAAATACTTATTACTTCTCAAAGCATACTCCTTAAAACTGAAATTCTATCTTCTTTTCTTACTTTACTTCTTCACTTTTCTATAGGCTAACTTTCATCTACAAGCATATCTTGACAAATCGAATACAGATACGTATTTCTGACATTATTACTAACATTTTGGATATTCTAACTTATATTTTAGTTCTTGCTACGAAAACTTATCATTATATCTTCTTTTCTTACTTTACTTCTTCACGTTAACAAATACTTATTACTTCTCAAAGCATACTCCTTAAAACTGAAATTCTATCTTCTTTTCTTACTTTACTTCTTCACTTTTCAAAATACTTATTACTTCTCAAAGCATACTCCTTAAAACTGAAATCTATCTTCTTTTCTTACTTTACTTCTTCACTTTTCTATAGGCTAACTTTCATCTACAAGCATATACTTACAAATCGAATACAGATTCGTAATTATGACATTATCACTAACATTTTGGATATTCTAACTTATATTTTAGTTCTTGCTACGAAAACTTATCATTAGATATTCTTTTCTTACTTTACTTCTAACTTTTCTAAATACTTATTACTTCTCAAAGCATACTCCTTAAAACTGAAATTCTATCTTCTTTTCTTACTTTACTTCTTCACTTTTCAAAATACTTATTACTTCTCAAAGCATACTCCTTAAAACTGAAATCTATCTTCTTTTCTTACTTTACTTCTTCACTTTTCTATAGGCTAACTTTCATCTACAAGCATATCTTGACAAATCGAATACAGATACGTATTTCTGACATTATTACTAACATTTTGGATATTCTAACTTATATTTTAGTTCTTGCTACGAAAACTTATCATTAGATATTCTTTTCTTACTTTACTTCTAACTTTTCTAAATACTTATTACTTCTCAAAGCATACTCCTTAAAACTGAAATTCTATCTTCTTTTCTTACTTTACTTCTTCACTTTTCTATAGGCTAACTTTCATCTACAAGCATATACTTACAAATCGAATACAGATTCGTAATTATGACATTATCACTAACATTTTGGATATTCTAACTTATATTTTAGTTCTTGCTACGAAAACTTATCATTATATCTTCTTTTCTTACTTTACTTCTAACTTTTCTAAATACTTATTACTTCTCAAAGCATACTCCTTAAAACTGAAATTCTATCTTCTTTTCTTACTTTACTTCTTCACTTTTCTATAGGCTAACTTTCATCTACAAGCATATCTTGACAAATCGAATACAGATACGTATTTCTGACATTATTACTAACATTTTGGATATTCTAACTTATATTTTAGTTCTTGCTACGAAAACTTATCATTATATCTTCTTTTCTTACTTTACTTCTTCACGTTAACAAATACTTATTACTTCTCAAAGCATACTCCTTAAAACTGAAATTCTATCTTCTTTTCTTACTTTACTTCTTCACTTTTCAAAATACTTATTACTTCTCAAAGCATACTCCTTAAAACTGAAATCTATCTTCTTTTCTTACTTTACTTCTTCACTTTTCTATAGGCTAACTTTCATCTACAAGCATATACTTACAAATCGAATACAGATTCGTAATTATGACATTATCACTAACATTTTGGATATTCTAACTTATATTTTAGTTCTTGCTACGAAAACTTATCATTATATCTTCTTTTCTTACTTTACTTCTTCACGTTAACAAATACTTATTACTTCTCAAAGCATACTCCTTAAAACTGAAATTCTATCTTCTTTTCTTACTTTACTTCTTCACTTTTCAAAATACTTATTACTTCTCAAAGCATACTCCTTAAAACTGAAATCTATCTTCTTTTCTTACTTTACTTCTTCACTTTTCTATAGGCTAACTTTCATCTACAAGCATATACTTACAAATCGAATACAGATTCGTAATTATGACATTATCACTAACATTTTGGATATTCTAACTTATATTTTAGTTCTTGCTACGAAAACTTATCATTAGATATTCTTTTCTTACTTTACTTCTAACTTTTCTAAATACTTATTACTTCTCAAAGCATACTCCTTAAAACTGAAATTCTATCTTCTTTTCTTACTTTACTTCTTCACTTTTCAAAATACTTATTACTTCTCAAAGCATACTCCTTAAAACTGAAATCTATCTTCTTTTCTTACTTTACTTCTTCACTTTTCTATAGGCTAACTTTCATCTACAAGCATATCTTGACAAATCGAATACAGATACGTATTTCTGACATTATTACTAACATTTTGGATATTCTAACTTATATTTTAGTTCTTGCTACGAAAACTTATCATTAGATATTCTTTTCTTACTTTACTTCTAACTTTTCTAAATACTTATTACTTCTCAAAGCATACTCCTTAAAACTGAAATTCTATCTTCTTTTCTTACTTTACTTCTTCACTTTTCAAAATACTTATTACTTCTCAAAGCATACTCCTTAAAACTGAAATCTATCTTCTTTTCTTACTTTACTTCTTCACTTTTCTATAGGCTAACTTTCATCTACAAGCATATACTTACAAATCGAATACAGATTCGTAATTATGACATTATCACTAACATTTTGGATATTCTAACTTATATTTTAGTTCTTGCTACGAAAACTTATCATTATATCTTCTTTTCTTACTTTACTTCTTCACGTTAACAAATACTTATTACTTCTCAAAGCATACTCCTTAAAACTGAAATTCTATCTTCTTTTCTTACTTTACTTCTTCACTTTTCAAAATACTTATTACTTCTCAAAGCATACTCCTTAAAACTGAAATCTATCTTCTTTTCTTACTTTACTTCTTCACTTTTCTATAGGCTAACTTTCATCTACAAGCATATACTTACAAATCGAATACAGATTCGTAATTATGACATTATCACTAACATTTTGGATATTCTAACTTATATTTTAGTTCTTGCTACGAAAACTTATCATTATATCTTCTTTTCTTACTTTACTTCTTCACGTTAACAAATACTTATTACTTCTCAAAGCATACTCCTTAAAACTGAAATTCTATCTTCTTTTCTTACTTTACTTCTTCACTTTTCAAAATACTTATTACTTCTCAAAGCATACTCCTTAAAACTGAAATCTATCTTCTTTTCTTACTTTACTTCTTCACTTTTCTATAGGCTAACTTTCATCTACAAGCATATACTTACAAATCGAATACAGATTCGTAATTATGACATTATCACTAACATTTTGGATATTCTAACTTATATTTTAGTTCTTGCTACGAAAACTTATCATTAGATATTCTTTTCTTACTTTACTTCTAACTTTTCTAAATACTTATTACTTCTCAAAGCATACTCCTTAAAACTGAAATTCTATCTTCTTTTCTTACTTTACTTCTTCACTTTTCAAAATACTTATTACTTCTCAAAGCATACTCCTTAAAACTGAAATCTATCTTCTTTTCTTACTTTACTTCTTCACTTTTCTATAGGCTAACTTTCATCTACAAGCATATCTTGACAAATCGAATACAGATACGTATTTCTGACATTATTACTAACATTTTGGATATTCTAACTTATATTTTAGTTCTTGCTACGAAAACTTATCATTAGATATTCTTTTCTTACTTTACTTCTAACTTTTCTAAATACTTATTACTTCTCAAAGCATACTCCTTAAAACTGAAATTCTATCTTCTTTTCTTACTTTACTTCTTCACTTTTCTATAGGCTAACTTTCATCTACAAGCATATACTTACAAATCGAATACAGATTCGTAATTATGACATTATCACTAACATTTTGGATATTCTAACTTATATTTTAGTTCTTGCTACGAAAACTTATCATTATATCTTCTTTTCTTACTTTACTTCTAACTTTTCTAAATACTTATTACTTCTCAAAGCATACTCCTTAAAACTGAAATTCTATCTTCTTTTCTTACTTTACTTCTTCACTTTTCTATAGGCTAACTTTCATCTACAAGCATATCTTGACAAATCGAATACAGATACGTATTTCTGACATTATTACTAACATTTTGGATATTCTAACTTATATTTTAGTTCTTGCTACGAAAACTTATCATTATATCTTCTTTTCTTACTTTACTTCTTCACGTTAACAAATACTTATTACTTCTCAAAGCATACTCCTTAAAACTGAAATTCTATCTTCTTTTCTTACTTTACTTCTTCACTTTTCAAAATACTTATTACTTCTCAAAGCATACTCCTTAAAACTGAAATCTATCTTCTTTTCTTACTTTACTTCTTCACTTTTCTATAGGCTAACTTTCATCTACAAGCATATACTTACAAATCGAATACAGATTCGTAATTATGACATTATCACTAACATTTTGGATATTCTAACTTATATTTTAGTTCTTGCTACGAAAACTTATCATTATATCTTCTTTTCTTACTTTACTTCTTCACGTTAACAAATACTTATTACTTCTCAAAGCATACTCCTTAAAACTGAAATTCTATCTTCTTTTCTTACTTTACTTCTTCACTTTTCAAAATACTTATTACTTCTCAAAGCATACTCCTTAAAACTGAAATCTATCTTCTTTTCTTACTTTACTTCTTCACTTTTCTATAGGCTAACTTTCATCTACAAGCATATACTTACAAATCGAATACAGATTCGTAATTATGACATTATCACTAACATTTTGGATATTCTAACTTATATTTTAGTTCTTGCTACGAAAACTTATCATTAGATATTCTTTTCTTACTTTACTTCTAACTTTTCTAAATACTTATTACTTCTCAAAGCATACTCCTTAAAACTGAAATTCTATCTTCTTTTCTTACTTTACTTCTTCACTTTTCAAAATACTTATTACTTCTCAAAGCATACTCCTTAAAACTGAAATCTATCTTCTTTTCTTACTTTACTTCTTCACTTTTCTATAGGCTAACTTTCATCTACAAGCATATCTTGACAAATCGAATACAGATACGTATTTCTGACATTATTACTAACATTTTGGATATTCTAACTTATATTTTAGTTCTTGCTACGAAAACTTATCATTAGATATTCTTTTCTTACTTTACTTCTAACTTTTCTAAATACTTATTACTTCTCAAAGCATACTCCTTAAAACTGAAATTCTATCTTCTTTTCTTACTTTACTTCTTCACTTTTCTATAGGCTAACTTTCATCTACAAGCATATACTTACAAATCGAATACAGATTCGTAATTATGACATTATCACTAACATTTTGGATATTCTAACTTATATTTTAGTTCTTGCTACGAAAACTTATCATTATATCTTCTTTTCTTACTTTACTTCTAACTTTTCTAAATACTTATTACTTCTCAAAGCATACTCCTTAAAACTGAAATTCTATCTTCTTTTCTTACTTTACTTCTTCACTTTTCTATAGGCTAACTTTCATCTACAAGCATATCTTGACAAATCGAATACAGATACGTATTTCTGACATTATTACTAACATTTTGGATATTCTAACTTATATTTTAGTTCTTGCTACGAAAACTTATCATTATATCTTCTTTTCTTACTTTACTTCTTCACGTTAACAAATACTTATTACTTCTCAAAGCATACTCCTTAAAACTGAAATTCTATCTTCTTTTCTTACTTTACTTCTTCACTTTTCAAAATACTTATTACTTCTCAAAGCATACTCCTTAAAACTGAAATCTATCTTCTTTTCTTACTTTACTTCTTCACTTTTCTATAGGCTAACTTTCATCTACAAGCATATACTTACAAATCGAATACAGATTCGTAATTATGACATTATCACTAACATTTTGGATATTCTAACTTATATTTTAGTTCTTGCTACGAAAACTTATCATTATATCTTCTTTTCTTACTTTACTTCTTCACGTTAACAAATACTTATTACTTCTCAAAGCATACTCCTTAAAACTGAAATTCTATCTTCTTTTCTTACTTTACTTCTTCACTTTTCAAAATACTTATTACTTCTCAAATCATACTCCTTAAAACTGAAATCTATCTTCTTTTCTTACTTTACTTCTTCACTTTTCTATAGGCTAACTTTCATCTACAAGCATATACTTACAAATCGAATACAGATTCGTAATTATGACATTATCACTAACATTTTGGATATTCTAACTTATATTTTAGTTCTTGCTACGAAAACTTATCATTAGATATTCTTTTCTTACTTTACTTCTAACTTTTCTAAATACTTATTACTTCTCAAAGCATACTCCTTAAAACTGAAATTCTATCTTCTTTTCTTACTTTACTTCTTCACTTTTCTATAGGCTAACTTTCATCTACAAGCATATCTTGACAAATCGAATACAGATACGTATTTCTGACATTATTACTAACATTTTGGATATTCTAACTTATATTTTAGTTCTTGCTACGAAAACTTATCATTATATCTTCTTTTCTTACTTTACTTCTTCACGTTAACAAATACTTATTACTTCTCAAAGCATACTCCTTAAAACTGAAATTCTATCTTCTTTTCTTACTTTACTTCTTCACTTTTCAAAATACTTATTACTTCTCAAAGCATACTCCTTAAAACTGAAATCTATCTTCTTTTCTTACTTTACTTCTTCACTTTTCTATAGGCTAACTTTCATCTACAAGCATATACTTACAAATCGAATACAGATTCGTAATTATGACATTATCACTAACATTTTGGATATTCTAACTTATATTTTAGTTCTTGCTACGAAAACTTATCATTATATCTTCTTTTCTTACTTTACTTCTTCACGTTAACAAATACTTATTACTTCTCAAAGCATACTCCTTAAAACTGAAATTCTATCTTCTTTTCTTACTTTACTTCTTCACTTTTCAAAATACTTATTACTTCTCAAAGCATACTCCTTAAAACTGAAATCTATCTTCTTTTCTTACTTTACTTCTTCACTTTTCTATAGGCTAACTTTCATCTACAAGCATATACTTACAAATCGAATACAGATTCGTAATTATGACATTATCACTAACATTTTGGATATTCTAACTTATATTTTAGTTCTTGCTACGAAAACTTATCATTATATCTTCTTTTCTTACTTTACTTCTTCACGTTAACAAATACTTATTACTTCTCAAAGCATACTCCTTAAAACTGAAATTCTATCTTCTTTTCTTACTTTACTTCTTCACTTTTCAAAATACTTATTACTTCTCAAAGCATACTCCTTAAAACTGAAATCTATCTTCTTTTCTTACTTTACTTCTTCACTTTTCTATAGGCTAACTTTCATCTACAAGCATATACTTACAAATCGAATACAGATTCGTAATTATGACATTATCACTAACATTTTGGATATTCTAACTTATATTTTAGTTCTTGCTACGAAAACTTATCATTATATCTTCTTTTCTTACTTTACTTCTTCACGTTAACAAATACTTATTACTTCTCAAAGCATACTCCTTAAAACTGAAATTCTATCTTCTTTTCTTACTTTACTTCTTCACTTTTCAAAATACTTATTACTTCTCAAAGCATACTCCTTAAAACTGAAATCTATCTTCTTTTCTTACTTTACTTCTTCACTTTTCTATAGGCTAACTTTCATCTACAAGCATATACTTACAAATCGAATACAGATTCGTAATTATGACATTATCACTAACATTTTGGATATTCTAACTTATATTTTAGTTCTTGCTACGAAAACTTATCATTATATCTTCTTTTCTTACTTTACTTCTTCACGTTAACAAATACTTATTACTTCTCAAAGCATACTCCTTAAAACTGAAATTCTATCTTCTTTTCTTACTTTACTTCTTCACTTTTCAAAATACTTATTACTTCTCAAAGCATACTCCTTAAAACTGAAATCTATCTTCTTTTCTTACTTTACTTCTTCACTTTTCTATAGGCTAACTTTCATCTACAAGCATATACTTACAAATCGAATACAGATTCGTAATTATGACATTATCACTAACATTTTGGATATTCTAACTTATATTTTAGTTCTTGCTACGAAAACTTATCATTAGATATTCTTTTCTTACTTTACTTCTAACTTTTCTAAATACTTATTACTTCTCAAAGCATACTCCTTAAAACTGAAATTCTATCTTCTTTTCTTACTTTACTTCTTCACTTTTCAAAATACTTATTACTTCTCAAAGCATACTCCTTAAAACTGAAATCTATCTTCTTTTCTTACTTTACTTCTTCACTTTTCTATAGGCTAACTTTCATCTACAAGCATATCTTGACAAATCGAATACAGATACGTATTTCTGACATTATTACTAACATTTTGGATATTCTAACTTATATTTTAGTTCTTGCTACGAAAACTTATCATTAGATATTCTTTTCTTACTTTACTTCTAACTTTTCTAAATACTTATTACTTCTCAAAGCATACTCCTTAAAACTGAAATTC
>CAMPDV010002166.1:0-70532 GCA_946699065.1 Loxodes magnus
AAAATTAAATTTAAGTCAAACTGATTTTAATTTACTTAAAATTAAATTTAAGTCAAACTGATTTTAATTTACTTAAATCTAAATTTAAGTCAAACTGATTTTAATTTACTTAAATCTAAATTTAAGTCAAACTGATTTTAATTTACTTAAAATTAAATTTAAGTCAAACTGATTTTAATTTACTTAAATCTAAATTTAAGTCAAACTGATTTTAATTTACTTAAAATTAAATTTAAGTCAAACTGATTTTAATTTAACCTAAAATTAAATTTAAGTCAAACTGATTTTGATTTACTTAAAATTAAATTTAAGTCAAACTGATTTTAATTTACTTAAAATTAAATTTAAGTCAAACTGATTTTAATTTACTTAAAATTAAATTTAAGTCAAACTGATTTTAATTTACTTAAATCTAAATTTAAGTCAAACTGATTTTAATTGACTTAAAATTAAATTTAAGTCAAACTGATTTTAATTTAACCTAAAATTAAATTTAAGTCAAACTGATTTTGATTTACTTAAAATTAAATTTAAGTCAAACTGATTTTAATTTACTTAAAATTAAATTTAAGTCAAACTGATTTTAATTTACTTAAATCTAAATTTAAGTCAAACTGATTTTAATTTACTTAAAATTAAATTTAAGTCAAACTGATTTTAATTTACTTAAATCTAAATTTAAGTCAAACTGATTTTAATTTACTAAAATTAAATTTAAGTCAAACTGATTTTAATTTACTTAAAATTAAATTTAAGTCAAACTGATTTTAATTTACTTAAAATTAAATTTAAGTCAAACTGATTTTAATTTACTTAAATCTAAATTTAAGTCAAACTGATTTTAATTTACTTAAATCTAAATTTAAGTCAAACTGATTTTAATTTACTTAAATCTAAATTTAAGTCAAACTGATTTTAATTTACTTAAATCTAAATTTAAGTCAAACTGATTTTAATTTACTCAAAATTAAATTTAAGTCAAACTGATTTTAATTTACTTAAATCTAAATTTAAGTCAAACTGATTTTAATTTACTTAAAATTAAATTTAAGTCAAACTGATTTTAATTTACTTAAATCTAAATTTAAGTCAAACTGATTTTAATTTACTTAAAATTAAATTTAAGTCAAACTGATTTTAATTTACTTAAATCTAAATTTAAGTCAAACTGATTTTAATTTACTTAAAATTAAATTTAAGTCAAACTGATTTTAATTTACTTAAATCTAAATTTAAGTCAAACTGATTTTAATTTACTTAAAATTAAATTTAAGTCAAACTGATTTTAATTTACTTAAAATTAAATTTAAGTCAAACTGATTTTAATTTACTTAAAATTAAATTTAAGTCAAACTGATTTTAATTTACTTAAATCTAAATTTAAGTCAAACTGATTTTAATTAAACCTAAAATCAAATTTAAGTCAAACTGATTTTAATTTACTTAAATCTAAATTTAAGTCAAACTGATTTTAATTTACTTAAAATTAAATTTAAGTCAAACTGATTTTAATTTCAAACTGATTTTAAATCTAAAATTAAATTTAAGTCAAACTGATTTTAATTTACTTAAAATTAAATTTAAGTCAAACTGATTTTAATTTACTTAAAATTAAATTTAAGTCAAACTGATTTTAATTTACTTAAAATTAAATTTAAGTCAAACTGATTTTAATTTACTTAAATCTAAATTTAAGTCAAACTGATTTTAATTTACTTAAAATCTAAATTTAAGTCAAACTGATTTTAATTTACTTAAATCTAAATTTAAGTCAAACTGATTTTAATTTACCTAAATCTAAATTTAAGTCAAACTGATTTTAATTTACTTAAAATTAAATTTAAGTCAAACTGATTTTAATTTACTTAAAATTAAATTTAAGTCAAACTGATTTTAATTTACTTAAATCTAAATTTAAGTCAAACTGATTTTAATTTACTTAAAATTGAATTTAAGTCAAACTGATTTTAATTTACTTAAAATTAAATTTAAGTCAAACTGATTTTGATTTACTTAAAATTAAATTTAAGTCAAACTGATTTTAATTTACTTAAAATTAAATTTAAGTCAAACTGATTTTAATTTACTTAAATCTAAATTTAAGTCAAACTGATTTTAATTTACTTAAAATTAAATTTAAGTCAAACTGATTTTAATTTACTTAAAATTAAATTTAAGTCAAACTGATTTTAATTTACTTAAAATTAAATTTAAGTCAAACTGATTTTAATTTACTTAAATCTAAATTTAAGTCAAACTGATTTTAATTTACTTAAATCTAAATTTAAGTCAAACTGATTTTAATTTACTTAAATCTAAATTTAAGTCAAACTGATTTTAATTTACTTAAAATTAAATTTAAGTCAAACTGATTTTAATTTACTTAAAATTAAATTTAAGTCAAACTGATTTTAATTTACTTAAAATTAAATTTAAGTCAAACTGATTTTAATTTACTTAAATCTAAATTTAAGTCAAACTGATTTTAATTTACTTAAAATTAAATTTAAGTCAAACTGATTTTAATTTACTTAAATCTAAATTTAAGTCAAACTGATTTTAATTTACTTAAAATTAAATTTAAGTCAAACTGATTTTAATTTACTTAAAATTAAATTTAAGTAAAACTGATTTTAATTTACTTAAATCTAAATTTAAGTCAAACTGATTTTAATTTACTTAAATCTAAATTTAAGTCAAACTGATTTTAATTTACTTAAAATTAAATTTAAGTCAAACTGATTTTAATTTACTTAAATCTAAATTTAAGTCAAACTGATTTTAATTTACTTAAAATTAAATTTAAGTCAAACTGATTTTAATTTACTTAAAATCTAAATTTAAGTCAAACTGATTTTAATTTACTTAAAATTAAATTTAAGTCAAACTGATTTTAATTTACTTAAAATTAAATTTAAGTCAAACTGATTTTAATTTACTTAAAATTAAATTTAAGTCAAACTGATTTTGATTTACTTAAAATTAAATTTAAGTCAAACTGATTTTAATTTACTTAAAATTAAATTTAAGTCAAACTGATTTTGATTTACTTAAAATTAAATTTAAGTCAAACTGATTTTGATTTACTTAAAATTAAATTTAAGTCAAACTGATTTTAATTTACTTAAATCTAAATTTAAGTCAAACTGATTTTAATTTACTTAAAATTAAATTTAAGTCAAACTGATTTTAATTTACTCAAAATTAAATTTAAGTCAAACTGATTTTGATTTACTCAAAATTAAATTTAAGTCAAACTGATTTTAATTTACTTAAAATTAAATTTAAGTCAAACTGATTTTATTTTACTTAAATCTAAATTTAAGTCAAACTGATTTTAATTTACTTAAAATTAAATTTAAGTCAAACTGATTTTAATTTACTTAAATTAAATTCAAACAGATTTTAATTTACTTAAAATTAAATTTAAGTCAAACTGATTTTAATTTACTTAAATCTAAATTTAAGTCAAACTGATTTTAATTTACTTAAATCTAAATTTAAGTCAAACTGATTTTGATTTACTCAAAATTGAATTTAAGTCAAACTGATTTTAATTTACTTAAAATTAAATTTAAGTCAAACTGATTTTAATTTACTTAAATCTAAATTTAAGTCAAACTGATTTTAATTTAAACTTAAAATTAAATTTAAGTCAAACTGATTTTAATTTACTTAAATCTAAATTTAAGTCAAACTGATTTTAATTTACTTAAAATTAAATTTAAGTCAAACTGATTTTAATTTACTTAAATCTAAATTTAAGTCAAACTGATTTTAATTTACTTAAATCTAAATTTAAGTCAAACTGATTTTGATTTACTCAAAATTAAATTTAAGTCAAACTGATTTTAATTTACTTAAATCTAAATTTAAGTCAAACTGATTTTAATTTACTTAAAATTAAATTTAAGTCAAACTGATTTTAATTTACTTAAAATTAAATTTAGTCAAACTGATTTTAATTTACTTAAATCTAAATTTAAGTCAAACTGATTTTAATTTACTTAAAATTAAATTTAAGTCAAACTGATTTTAATTTACTTAAATCTAAATTTAAGTCAAACTGATTTTAATTTACTTAAATCTAAATTTAAGTCAAACTGATTTTAATTTACTCAAAATTAAATTTAAGTCAAACTGATTTTAATTTACTTAAATCTAAATTTAAGTCAAACTGATTTTAATTTACTTAAAATTAAATTTAAGTCAAACTGATTTTAATTTACTTAAATCTAAATTTAAGTCAAACTGATTTTAATTTACTTAAAATTAAATTTAAGTCAAACTGATTTTAATTTACTTAAATCTAAATTTAAGTCAAACTGATTTTAATTTACTTAAAATTAAATTTAAGTCAAACTGATTTTAATTGACTTAAATCTAAATTTAAGTCAAACTGATTTTAATTTACTTAAAATTAAATTTAAGTCAAACTGATTTTAATTTACTTAAAATTAAATTTAAGTCAAACTGATTTTAATTTACTTAAATCTAAATTTAAGTCAAACTGATTTTAATTTACTCAAAATTAAATTTAAGTCAAACTGATTTTAATTTACTTAAAATTAAATTTAAGTCAAACTGATTTTAATTTACTTAAATCTAAATTTAAGTCAAACTGATTTTAATTTACCTAAATCTAAATTTAAGTCAAACTGATTTTAATTTACTTAAAATTAAATTTAAGTCAAACTGATTTTAATTTACTTAAATCTAAATTTAAGTCAAACTGATTTTAATTTACTTAAAATTAAATTTAAGTCAAACTGATTTTAATTTACTTAAAATTAAATTTAAGTCAAACTGATTTTGATTTACTCAAAATTAAATTTAAGTCAAACTGATTTTGATTTACTCAAAATTGAATTTAAGTCAAACTGATTTATTTTACTTAAATCTAAATTTAAGTCAAACTGATTTTAATTTACTTAAAATTAAATTTAAGTCAAACTGATTTTAATTTACTTAAAATTAAATTTAAGTCAAACTGATTTTGATTTACTCAAAATTAAATTTAAGTCAAACTGATTTTAATTTACTTAAAATTAAATTTAAGTCAAACTGATTTTAATTTACTTAAATCTAAATTTAAGTCAAACTGATTTTAATTTACTTAAATCTAAATTTAAGTCAAACTGATTTTAATTTACTTAAAATTAAATTTAAGTCAAACTGATTTTAATTTACCTAAATCTAAATTTAAGTCAAACTGATTTTAATTTACTTAAAATTAAATTTAAGTCAAACTGATTTTAATTTACTTAAATCTAAATTTAAGTCAAACTGATTTTAATTTACTTAAAATTAAATTTAAGTCAAACTGATTTTAATTTACTTAAAATTAAATTTAAGTCAAACTGATTTTAATTTACTTAAAATTAAATTTAAGTCAAACTGATTTTGATTTACTCAAAATTAAATTTAAGTCAAACTGATTTATTTTACTTAAATCTAAATTTAAGTCAAACTGATTTTAATTTACTTAAAATTAAATTTAAGTCAAACTGATTTTAATTTACTTAAATCTAAATTTAAGTCAAACAGATTTTGATTTACTTAAAATTAAATTTAGTCAAACCGATTTTAATTTACTTAAATCTAAATTTAAGTCAAACTGATTTTAATTTACTTAAAATTAAATTTAAGTCAAACTGATTTTAATTTACTTAAAATTAAATTTAAGTCAAACTGATTTTGATTTACTTAAAATTAAATTTAAGTCAAACTGATTTTGATTTACTTAAAATTAAATTTAAGTCAAACTGATTTTAATTTACTTAAATCTAAATTTAAGTCAAACTGATTTTAATTTACTTAAATCTAAATTTAAGTCAAACTGATTTTAATTTACTTAAAATTAAATTTAAGTCAAACTGATTTTAATTTACTTAAAATTAAATTTAAGTCAAACTGATTTTAATTTACTTAAATCTAAATTTAAGTCAAACTGATTTTAATTTACTTAAATCCAAATTTAAGTCAAACTGATTTTAATTTACTTAAAATTAAATTTAAGTCAAACTGATTTTAATTTACTTAAATCTAAATTTAAGTCAAACTGATTTTAATTTACTTAAATCTAAATTTAAGTCAAACTGATTTTAATTTACTTAAAATTAAATTTAAGTCAAACTGATTTTAATTTACTTAAAGTTAAATTTAAGTCAAACTGATTTTGATTTACTCAAAATTAAATTTAAGTCAAACTGATTTTAATTTACTTAAATCTAAATTTAAGTCAAACTGATTTTAATTTACTTAAAATTAAATTTAAGTCAAACTGATTTTAATTTACTTAAATCTAAATTTAAGTCAAACTGATTTTAATTTACTTAAATCTAAATTTAAGTCAAACTGATTTTAATTTACTTAAAATTAAATTTAAGTCAAACTGATTTTAATTTACTTAAATCTAAATTTAAGTCAAACAGATTTTGTTTTACTTAAAATTAAATTTAGTCA
Organism: Loxodes magnus; assembly: GCA_946699065.1. NCBI lineage: Eukaryota > Ciliophora > Karyorelictea > Loxodida > Loxodidae > Loxodes > Loxodes magnus. The sequence continues at coordinate 6,466 of CAMPDV010002166.1, forward strand.
AACTGATTTTAATTTACTTAAATCTAAATTTAAGTCAAACTGATTTTAATTTACTTAAAATTAAATTTAAGTCAAACTGATTTTGATTTACTTAAAATTAAATTTAAGTCAAACTGATTTTGATTTACTTAAAATTAAATTTAAGTCAAACTGATTTTAATTTACTTAAATCTAAATTTAAGTCAAACTGATTTTAATTTACTTAAAATTAAATTTAAGTCAAACTGATTTTAATTTACTTAAATCTAAATTTAAGTCAAACTGATTTTAATTTACTTAAAATTAAATTTAAGTCAAACTGATTTTAATTTACTTAAAATTAAATTTAAGTCAAACTGATTTTAATTTACTTAAAATTAAATTTAAGTCAAACTGATTTTAATTTACTTAAAATTAAATTTAAGTCAAACTGATTTTAATTTACTTAAATCTAAATTTAAGTCAAACTGATTTTAATTTACTTAAATCTAAATTTAAGTCAAACAGATTTTAATTTACTTAAAATTAAATTTAGTCAAACTGATTTTAATTTACTTAAATCTAAATTTAAGTCAAACTGATTTTAATTTACTTAAAATTAAATTTAAGTCAAACTGATTTTAATTTACTTAAAATTAACTTTTTTTTCATATTCAGTTTTTTACATTTGGCATTGATGATTTATAAATTGTTTATCGTATAGCTTGAGTATTAACTTACAGTGATCTTTATTTTAAATATTTCATATATTACAACTTATATTTTTTCTAAGTTAATGGTTTTTGAGCAAATATATTTTTATTTTTATTATATTATTTTTGTTTGCTAATTATTTTTTAGTTTTAAGCTTTCTTTTCATCTCAAGTTTTATCAGTTTTTACAATTTTTAGAAAAAACCAACTGTTACTTTCTATGAAAATTTTTTATTTCTCATTAGTTGCTATTTAACCAATATCTAAAAAAAAATATTTTTTATCTATTCGTTGTACTTTTTATTTTTATTAAAGGATACCTTTTAGATTATTATTTTTAGTAAATCTTTATTGATTTAATTTTTTTTTCTAATATGTTATAAATTTATAAAATATTTCTATTTAAAGTTTTTTTGAGTTTATATTTTAATTTCTTTACAAAATCTTTAAAAAAAAATCATTTATTTTATAAGAAACTGTCTTCTTTTATATTTATATTATAAATTTTCTATTTTTATATTTATAAATTTTTTTTCAAGAAGCATTTACAAATTATATTGCATATTTATATCACGAAGTTGAAAGAACATTTTTGTATTTATTTTAAGTTATATAAAAAAAAGAAAAAGAAATTATTAAAGAAATTTATTATCGACTCATGTATTTTTAAACTAGATTTAGCTTATAAGAAAACTAATTAATTGCTATTATTTATACTTTGGAAAATAAAAAATAAAGCTAAAAGCTATAAATTTATTCTTGTTTGATATAATTGAACTAATATTCTAGGTAAAACAAAAGAATTTTTCAAATATAATTTAATTAAAGATACTTACTTTTTAATTATAGCAATAAAAATTCAATTTCTTTTAAGTTTAAAATAGAGTATACCTACATCCCTAAGTTAAACTTTAGCAATAACTATTATTTATAATAATTAAAATAATTAAGTATTATATAATTTTTTAATTCAGAAGAAGCTTAACCATCATAAAATAAGGTTGAAAGTCAGCTATATTAAGTTTTTTTAATATTCTAATTATTCTGTTAACTTAATCATAATTATATCTAAAAAACAATAAGCGAATTATAACTCTAAAGAAAATAATAGAGCTATATTAATCTATTAAGTAAGTTAAATTTATAATCGTAAGAGTTACTTTAAAAGATAACAACTAAAAGTTATTTTGCTAAATTTTTATTTTATCCAAGTAAAAATAAATAAATTAGTCAATTATCCTAAAATAATTTTTACTAAATCCCTCTTATGAAATATATCTTAGCTTTACAATTATTTCAATTTTATGTATTCAATAAATAAAAATATAATATTTGGCAAACCATATATGAATTTAATTGAATAAAGGTATTTTAATTAATTAAAATTATACATTCTAGATATTAAAGAATAATTCAAACTTCATAAATTATTAAATAAAAAACTAAATTTTAGAAGTAAAATTTAAAATTGTTCTATAAAGATAAATATAAAAAAGCAAGTTAAATATGCTTTAATTTTAAAATTTATGAATTTTAGAATGAATCTAGTGATTTAAGTAGCATTACTGTAAGAAAATGCAATCAGTTCACGGTTTTATATTTATTCTTAAATTTTTTAATTTATTTTAATTATTCAATAAATTCCTAAATCATTTATTTAATTAAAAAAAAATTTAGTAAAATTTGAATACTTAGTTTTAAAATTAATCTAAGAATTCTTATTTTATGAAAATTTTTAAACTCTAAATTATTTTATAAAGTTTTTAACTTAATTTATAATAAATTTAAAATACATTTGTATTTATATATTTTAACAAATTTAACTATTTAAATAAAAAAAAATTTTAATAATGCATAACTATAATGTATTTTAAATAGATAGAATAGCAATTTAAATTAAAAATAATATTCTCTTAAAGAGAAATAGTTAGAATGTTATATAGATAATTATTTTATTTTTAATTATCTAGCAATTTTAGAAATAAAAGCATTATTTAATTATTCAACTGCTTACTTTTAACGATTCTTAAGAACTAAATTTCAAATTTATTTAATCTTATTAAAGTATTCTATTCATTAATTAAAAATCACTTTAATTTAGAAAGAAAACCTGTTTCTCTAATTTAAGCAGATACTTCCCTAAAATGAAGTTCTAAATATAAGTGTATTAATTAATATATTAAATTTGTTTAATGTTTAAGTTATATATATAGATATCTAAAGCTTAAGCTTATTAAATTAATTACTAACCTATTAATAATTATTTAGAGTTTAGTTTATTTTAATATCGTACTATTTCTTAAAATTATAAAATAAATAGACTCTTAAATTATTAATTTCCTTTTACTTTTAGTTTTTTCAGTTTGATAGATTATGTTTTTTTATAGTAGAATAAATATAATAAAAGCTTAGAAAGAATTAAAATATTAGATATAATATAATATTAATCTATTAATTATTGAGTTAGGAGATTTATAGCTTTATTATTATATTTTATTTAAAGTAAACTATTATGCAATTATTATATCTATTAATAAACATCTAACTAACTTTTAAAATTACATTTAACTATTATTTCAGCTAAAACTTTAATAGACTTATAAAAACCAAGATTATTTAACTTTTTACTAGAACTAATTATTTTAAAATCTTATAATTATATTATATTCTAATTTTAATAAATAGTTAATATGATATTTAATAACTTTAAATATAATTAAATGTTAGTTTAATAGGATAGCTAAATTAAATTATATAATCTTAGTTGTATTGTAAATAAAAATAATTATTATATATTTCTATTATTTAACTTTATGAGATAAATATCTCTTTCATTTACAAATTATTAGGTAATGCTTGGTAGTTATATTTAAGATTTTATTAATTTAAATTTTATCTATAATTAAAGATATTTCTTAGTTTTATCTAATTTTAGTTTCAAAGTCTATCAAAGTTATCAATGTACCTTATAATGATATTCTATTGATTAAGGTTTAGAAATAAATTTATTTAATTAAGCATATCATTTATAAATTCTATTTTTTGTAAAGATTTATAAACAGATAAAATGCTTTATCTTATTAGAAAAAGTTTACATTAAAAAAGAGATAACCACCAAATCATTATATCTATACCAGATGTTTATTATAAATAGTTTTTATTTAAAAAATAAATATTATTTTTACATTTTAAGCTATAGAAAATAGATTAAGAATTTTATAGCTTCTTTTTATTAAGAAAAAGTGATTTTTATTCTTAAAGTAAAAATACTATTATGAAAGATATAATTTCAACTTATCTGAAACATTTCATTAATTTTATTTAAAATTTTAACTTTAATCTTTTCAATGAAAACTGAGATACCTTACATTAATTTTAAAATACAGGAAATACTTTTATTTAATAAACTTTATAAATTATTCATAAGATATCTATTATAAGATTCATTAATATTTATTTCAACTAATTTGATAATGCTTTATCTTTTATTTAAGTTAAATCTAAATTATAAAATTTAAATTAAATTATTTTTAATATGATTTAATTAAATATTCTGGTTATTGGTATATCGTTACTAATATTTTAAATAATTAAAATATTAGTAAAAATTAAGTCTATTTATATATGTGTTTCATGGGAATAAATTTAAAATAAATTTCTTTAATCTATTAGTTACTATTACCTAATAATTTATCATCTAAAATCTTTATAAACCTATTTATTTTTACCATCTATTAAATGCTTATTTCTTCTTCTAATTTATTATGATTTTCATTTAAATTAAAGTTAAAATAAATATATTAGAACATAACTATGAAATTATTAATAAATCTTTTTGTTGTCATATTTTAAATAAATCATTTAACTTTTAGATATAATTTAAAGAAAACTAGACGTTCTTAAAATTAAAGTGAATAAAGTGATGAGAATAAAAAATTATAAGATTAAATAGTAATTTAAAATGTATATTTATTCTAAGAATTTGAGGGTAAATGATTCTATTCACTTATAAAATATCTCTAAAAATAGTTAACTTTATATATATCTTTTATTTACCAAATATTTGGAAAGATTGTTGTCTTATCTACATAATTTTGAATTTGAATAAAATTAAAAAAAAGAACTAATATCTAATTTATTTAAATCTAGATTAGATTCTGCTTTATGTATAAAATATTTGCAAATAGATTATTAATATCTTCTAATTAAAAATGCTTCAAAGTTATTTGCAAAGAAATGATGAATCAAAATATTAATTAAAGAGATGTTTAAAGTTTAAAATGATATATCTTAGAATTAAATATAATAGTAAAAGACCTAATGAAGTAGACACTAATATATAATAATTAATAACTCTAGCTTTAGTTGATTGATTATTGTATATTTTATAAAATATAATATCTTAATCTTCTTAGTTAATTTATAATAAATCTTAAAGCTTATTTATTCCTATTGCTATAATTTATTAATTTAAATCTTTTAAGTTATTATTTTGCTTTATAAATTCTAATATAATGCATAGTTAACTATGCTTTTTGTCTATTTAAGGCTAAAAGGATAAAATATAAGAGTCATTAGATTCTAGAATTAAGTTTATCTATTATCTAATTTTAATTTTAATATGATTATTCTAATTGTATTATAACTTGATATTTTCAATTTCCCTCTTTTAAACTTAAAATTCTTAAATAAATGTAAAGAGTAGATTTTCTTAATGAGATACATGCTTAAAAGAATTGAATTACATTCTAAATAAAAATGAAGTAATTAAGTAAATAAATTCTAAATAGGTAGTAGTTTCTAAAGGTTAGATAATATTAGATAACTCTATGAGTTATAGGTAACTATAAGTAGCATTGTATATAATAACTAATAATATCTAAATAGTTTAGATATCTGCTCTATATAACGATAGAATTAGCTTTAGAAGTAGATTAGAGTAATTAATAGTAAATTAGATAAATGTATATAATATAACTCTAAGAATTTAATATAAATGCAAGTATATTCAATAAACCATTTCATTATTCTCTTTATTAGAATCTTTAAAACTTAACTTATAATTATTTACTATCTTATAAGCACAAGCTCTTAGATTCTAATATCAATGTAAGTACTAATTTTAGAAATTAGCTAGACACTATTAAATTAGTAGTTATAATATTAAATTAATATTAAGCTTTATTTTTATTATCTATTTCCAAAGCTAGTTATATTATACTATTTATTACTTAAATCTAATTATAGTCAGCAATAAATTAAATACTACTATCTTTCTTAGGAATTAAAGGTAGTAACTAAAGAAGCTTGTTAATTATACCAAAGTACCATACTAGCAATATTAAAACAAATCCTACTTACCTTTGCATAATTTCCTTAATTAAAATATAAAGATATTATACTAAGAATAATTAAGGCTAATACTTTTATACTATTAGTTTAATCATAAGAGATATAGATTATTAAGATGAAGGCTACTAGCATAATTATTATTAAGTTAAGGTTATTTTGACACTAATATATAAATTAAATATATCAAATGAATAATTATTTTACAAATAAACCAAAGAGTACAAATACTTAAGATATATAAACATTTAGCGAATTTTTAAATTTAAATTATATTCCTTAAGCAATATTTAATTATTAACTTGGAATTTTTATTTAAATTTGTACTTAAAAGATAGGATTTAATTAAAGCAAATTAAGTTAATTGCCTATCTTCTACCTAAAAGAAAATTGAACATGTTAAAGAATCTTTAACTAAAGCCTATGTAATTATCGTCATATTTCTGTCTAAATGAATATAATGTTTGAAAAATTCTTCCGTACTTACTTTTATCAAGCCTGCTTCTGGGTAACCTATGAGCTTATTATTTGAAGAATTTTTATCGAAAGATTTATACCAAGTCTAAGAGTAAACTGAAACTTAATCTGACAGAAAATTATTTCTTAAACTAAGAACTAATTCGCTTTTCCTGTAGAAAATTACGCTCTTAAAAATGTAGCTTGCTCGATAAATCCGTTATCAGTTCTTAATCCAGCTAGAACTGAAACTTTAGGACCTCCTCCTGAACCTAAACTATCAAAAATAGATCCTGAAAAAGCACCAATCATAACTGATTTTTTGGTGATATATCCTGCATCATATGAGCCTCCATCAATCGAAAACGCTTTATATGGTCTATCATTGCTGTCTAAAGTCAATTTTAAACCTCTACAATCAGCTGGGCTTGAATCTAAGAAAGTTTTGTACAGTTCAACTCATTAACTATCTATTTCCTAATTCAGCAATCTTAATTATCAGAACTAATTTATGAATACCCTACTTCATAAACATTTCCATTTGTATCTCTCATAGATTTGGTACTAAATCTTTCTTGAGTATAGCTTTACTTTTCCATAAAGAACTTATCTATTCTGTGACTTTGAGAAAAGCCTATAATAGCCAATATCAGTAAGAAGGAAATTTTCATTTATACATGTTAAGTACCAAAGCTAACTTATATGGTTTGGAGTAATTTTAAATAACTACGTAAGCTATTAAAAGAGTTACTTTAAATAATAAAAGAATAATTGAAATTATTTGAAAATTAACTCTATTATTAAATTAAAATATTAAATTGCTTGATAGATAATTAAATTGTAATATTAAGGATCTTTTTTTTAACTTTAATATCGAAACGTTAATTTAATAGCGAAGCATATATTTATCAGTGCATAATAAAGAAATAAAATAAAATAAATATTACTAAGTATTTTCGTAATATCGAAAAGAAACTTTAAAATAATAAATTAAGTTAATAAAATAAAATTTTTGCTTTATTTATTATTTGTTGCCAAATAGCTCTAATAAATTTTAGAGTATAAATATGACCTAATTTTCTATTTTTATCTTGCTTATAAACATTTTCTTTATATTTTCACTATTTGATCCTATTTTCTTACTTTCTTTACTTTCCATTCTTCAAAAATATCTTGAAATTTCAATTTTAGTTGTTAAATTATTATTCATTTTCAATATTTATAACATCATTCTCACAGGAATATAAACCTTTAAAATAATTTAATCAAAGTTTTATCTAAATAGTATTAATAAATTTAGATAAATAAATTTCCCATCTATAACTAAAAATTATTATTATGTTTTAAAAATTTAAAAATAAAATAAATCATTAATCCAATCACAAGCCTTCCATAATAAATAATTATCACATTTAAAATTAGCTAAAATATAAAAAAATAAATAAGGAATAAATATAACTTTATGAATTTAATTAATTTAAGCTACTATTATAAGCTTAATATTTATTTATCAATCTGATTATTTATAATTCTATAATTTTAGTTATCTTTATTTATTTAAGTCTATGTAGATTTAATTACTTTCTTATGAAAGCTAGTCTTAAAAAAGATAGTAAATATCGTCTGCTTTATATTATCATTATAATCTCCATATACTTTGTTTCGTAGCTTAAATAAGGTATATAAACAAAATATATTGATTGATAATGGTAGTTGTAAATAAAACATGCAAGTTAAATTAGATAATTAAGAAAACCAAATAAAATGAATCTTATTTTTATATCTTCTTCCAATATATCTTAAAATAAGTTTAATAATAAATTATTCTAAATTTCTATGCTAAATTTTAGGATTTTAATAATTAAAACAAAATAAATCTATATAAAATGAGAAATTTATAATAATAGATTCAAATAGCATTTTGATATAGTAATAAATGTAGAAATTTATAATTCCGATTTAATTGAAAAAAATCTAAATTTATTATAAAATAACTATGCTTAGTTTTATTGAAAAAGTAATTAAGCAATACAATTAAGAAAATTACTTAAAGATAAAATATAAAGCATACTTAGTAGAATTTTATAAACTACCATGAAGATATTTAGAATGCTTATAAAGTTAATAAATATTATTATTTAGCTTTTTTTAAATTAATTATTATATGGCTTTATTAGTCTTATATGTTTTTCTTATTTTGCTTAAAATTTTTATTTTCATTCAGTTAAATTAAATTTTCTTTTTTTGTTTAATTTTTTTATCTTTTTTAATCTTATTAAATTATTTTTCTTATTTTTAGAATATCTTATATTTTATTATAGTTTAATAATTTTTTTTATATTTTCCATTTTTTTAAGTAAATTTTTATTTATTTTTTTCCTTTTTATATTTATTAGCATAATTTTTTATCTTTTGTTTTATTTTTTCTTTTAATATTAATTAATTTTTTTATTATTTTTTTAAATTATGTCATTTTGAGTTTACTTCTTAGGATGTTTTAATTTCATTAATATAATGAATTTTTTTTCAAATTGTATCTTAGTTTATTTCTTTAATTTTTTTAAATAAATTATATTTTATAGATTTTAATATTATTTGAAGTTTCAAACAAATAAATTTAACTATCTAATTTTAGATAATATATATCATTATTGGGTGATAATGTATAATTTCCAGGTATTAAATAAAAAATTTTATGTAATTATTTTTTTTTGTAAATTAGGTTTAAGTATACAAGTTTTTTTCAGATGAATAAAGATTTTTTATTCTAATTTTTTTAAATAATTTACTTTATATATTAATAAAAAAAAATGTACTTTTGATTATTAAATTCGAAATAATAAGATTTTTTTAATAATTTAATTTTATATTATATACATATCTTATATATTTTCATTCTTTTAAAATTATAAAAAATTAATTTGCATTTAATTAATATAAGATTTGTTTTTTTATTTATAAAAAAATTTTAATTATGATTAAAGTATATTTTTATTATAATAGTTTTATTATTTTTTATTTTTTCATTAATAGTTTTATTTTTAAATAATTTTTTATATTAAAATAAAAGTTTTTGTAATTGAATTTATCTCAAAATTTATTTAAATTTTTAAAAAAATTTAAATATATTTTTTTTAATTTTATTTAAAATTTTTAATTTTTTTTTAAAGAAATGAATTATGATATTTAATTTTATTATGTTTGTAAAATTTTAGTAATCGCGTTTAATATTTTTATCTAATAGTTATCAAGTTTTTTATTTTTCTTATCAAATATATTTTAATCAAAATTATATATTAATTTTGATAAATTCTTATTTTTAATTAATTTTTTTTTTCAATATTATTTTCATTGTAATATATGGTATTTAATGAGATGCTTTTTTTTAGATTAATTATAAGTAATGGATTTAACAGTCTGTTAGAGTTGTAGTAAAGTCTTTTACTAAAATCAAAGATTACCCAAAATAATAAGTTGTGGTTGCATTTAATGTACTAAATGCTTAAAAACATTTTAAAAAGTGACTGATACAATAAAATGTAAAATTCATAGCATTTAAGTAAATATAGAGGAACAGAATCTGAAGAATTTCGACATAAAAGAGTACTTTAAGTAGGAAATCAATAATTTCGAACAACAAATCAATTTTAAGTAATTGATTAAAGATGTATCAAGTTAATTAAGTTCATAAAAGAACAAAATGATAGGGATCATGAATGCATGTTTAGATTTTCAAAAAATATTTAGTGAAGTAGTGAAGCAAGTAACCTTGATGTAATATCAAAAAGAAGATAAAGACTTTTAGATGATCTCATTTTATTTCGAGAGCTTCTTAAAAAAAATTAATACAATTAATGTGAAGTTTTGTTAGATAAAATCCCTTAAGACAGTAACTAGTTAAGAGTATAATCAAAGTATAAATGTTTTAAAAAACTTGGTAAAAGAGTTTGGAGAACTGTAAAACGAAAGCAAGAAAGTAATGGATTCGAATTCTAACGACAGTAATTAGAATTTCAAAATCATTTAAGAAGTGTCATTTTAAGTTTTGTAAGAAATCATGAGTATGAATTCAGAATAAAGAGCAAATATGTAAGATTTTTCAGTTGTAATAAGAAAGTACATCGATCTATAAAGCCAACTCAAATAAAATCAGGCTTAAGAAGTGATTCAACCCAAAGAAGAAGCCAAAAAATAAATTTAAGGACAGCAAGTTAACAAATCAATTAAACCTTAAATTCCAGAATAAGTTCAAGCAGTTTAAACAGCAAAATAGACACTTTAGGAGTTCAAAATCGAAAGCATTCAGAACCTTTAAAATATCCTCAATGAATTCAAAATCAAATAAATCGATATGAGTTCATTCATAAGCAATCCTTTGAACAAAGTCAGCATCTGCAAGAAGTAAATGATTCTTTACGATTTAATTCAAATAAAATCTGAGAAGAACCAGCAATACATGTTGCAGATCTTGAATATAGCTAAGAATCAAACAAAGATTTAAGTAGCAGCAGCAAATGCCTTAACAATGTTAAACTACTTGAACTACAACTTTGCGTAATAAAACTTCCAAAACCTTGACTTAACTAACTCAGACATTTCGGATAACACCTTCACAAATTGTAACTTCTCTAACTCCAACCTAACATCAGCCAACCTTTGCAACACTAAATTCATAAACTGCGACTTCTCCAACACCAATCTAACCTCAATCATCACTGAGCACCCACACATCTTCACTGGACACACAGACTCTGTCACTTCGGTTGCCATCTCTTCTGATGGCAACTTAATAGTATCTGGCTCTGATGACAAAACTCTTCGAATCTACAACATAGCCATAGGTACCTGTAAGGCCATGAGTGGTCACACAGTTTTTGTATGATCATTGGCTATATCCAGTGATTCAGAGTTCATCGTATCGGGAAGTAATGATTATACGGTGAGACTATGGGATGTCAAGACAGGTACCTGTAAGACTATGAGTGGTCACACTGGTTCTGTATGATCTGTGGCTATATCCAGTGATTCAGAGTTCATCGTATCGGGAAGTTCTGATAAGACGGTGAGACTATGGGACGTCAAGACAGGTACCTGTAAGACCATGAGTGGTCACACTAGTTATGTATATGCTGTGGCTATATCCAGTGATTCAGAGTTCATCGTATCGGGAAGTCATGATAATACGGTGAGACTATGGGACGTCAAGACAGGTACCTATAAGACCATGAGTGGTCACGCTAGTTATGTATATGCTGTGGCTATATCCAGTGATTCCAGCTTAATCATATCTGGATCGGATGACTCAACTATTCGTTTATGGAACTCAAGAACATAATAATGCACCAAAATCTTTTCGGGACACACCGCTGAAGTCTTATCGGTAATATTCTCAAGTAACAATAGCAAGTATATCTTATCTGGATCTTATGACAAGTCAATAAGAATATGAAATATCAATAATGGATAGTGTATCTGTGTACTATTGGGTCATACAGACAGTGTGGGTAGTTTATCATTATCTAAGGACAACTAATGGTTGGTATCAAGTAATGGAGCAAGATGGGATAATTAATCAAGTGATTACAATTTCCGTAGATGGAATATAGGAAGGATATTGAATGGAGAATAAGCAACTAACTAATAACAGGTAAGTTCAAATTTACCAATTAATTATTTAGGTTGACTGGAGCAAAGTATATGCTGACTATGGATTAAGATTTAACAATTGCGTAATGTCTAATACTATAATGAGTGTGGAGGACAAGTAGAGACACATCAAGTGATCTTCAACAGTTAAACTATTTAATTTTTACATTTAAGAATATTAAAATTTTCTAAGTCTTTAAGCTAATTATTTATGTTTGCTTTCTTATTATTATTATTTTAAGTAAAGGAAAATTTTCAAAACTTTGTATTTTTTTCTAAGTCTTTCTTTTGAACTTAATTATTTTTTATAATAAATGTTAAATTATTTAAAGCAAAGTGTTAGATTATCTATCGAATTTTTTTTAAGCAAGTATTAAAAAATAAAATAAAACAAGAGTTAAGTCTTATTAAATTTTTCTAGTATTAGAAAATTTTTTGAGTTATGTACTAGCCAAAGATTGTTTAATTTTTCCAGTGTCAGAAAATTTTTTGAGTTATGTATTAGAGTTTAAAAAGCTTTAAATTTTCTAGCATTAGAATTTTTTTTGGGGTATGTACTAAAGTAAAAAATTTGTTAGTATAGTATTAGTTTTTTTTTGAGTTATGTGCAGTTGCAATTTGTTTTGTCTAAAATTTAGTTACGTTCGTTATAATCTTTTTATTATATGTAAGTAAGCATTATGTGTTTTTACGATAGGAAAAATTTAGTATACTACATTTGAATTTGCAGCAGATTAAATTTGGATGAGTTAGAAGCCCTGAAAATGGCAAAAAGTGTGAAAGCATTTTTTCGCTCAGCGTTTTACACTATAGGGCTGAGTTGGGACGGAACAAGCTGGGGGATTTCGGGATTAGTAAAGGGTCAGAAAGGAATAAATTTTTTAAAGAAAATGTTTTAAAGTATAAAAGGTTTTTGAAAAAAATGGGAATAAAAGAAATTAAGACAATTTTTTTAAATTTGATTTTGAAAATTTTTGATATTGGATTTGAAAACTTTTGATTTTGGTTTTACAAGCTTTTGCTTTTTTGATTTGAAAATTTTCGATTTTGGTTCGTGATAAAAATTTTAAGAATTGGGTCTCGGTATTTTTTTAAATTTTTAGAGCTAAACGAAAGGAGAATAAGAGTATTTAAAGCATTAAATCGTGAAAAATTTAATTTTGTTTTTTTGCTCAGCCTTTTACACTGCAAGACTTTTTTCGGACGGAACAAACTGAAGGAAATCGGGATGGATATAGGTCATAATGGTATAATTTTTCAAAAAAAGTTTAAAAATATAAAAGGGTATTGAGAAAAAATGGGAATAAAAAAATTAAAGAAAATATTTCTATTTTGGTTTAGAAATGTTTTGATTTTGGGTTGTACTAATTTTTTTTGAATTAGGTAGGTCGTGATAACATTATTATTTTGGGTAATGAAATTTTTTTGATTTTTAGATTTTTTGAGTTAAAAAAAGAAGAAAAAAGATAATACTAAGCTATAAATTGTAGAAAATATAATTTCGTTTTTTTCATAAGCTTTTTACACTACTAGACTTTTTTTGAAAGAATAAACTCACAAAATACTTTATAACTAAGTTTTAATAAAGAATTTTTTTTCGATTAAAGTATGAAAAAATTTCTGAAATTAAAAAAATGTTTTCAAAAAGATAAAAGAGAAAATGCACTTTTGGACGTTAAAGTTTAGCACAAGAAGAGAAGTTTTGAATGAACAAAACAAGAAAAGACTTTGGATATAAAACAAAATGAAGAAATAGTAAGCAAGCAAGAAATAATTTACAATAGTCTTTAAAAATTGTTGTTGATAAACTAAATTGGTAATTTATAGCTTTAGAAAACGAAGAATAAAAGAAGACTTTAAAATTAATCAAAAAGAGTAACATTTAATTAAAACAAATTAAAAAGTTTAAATAAATAGTCAATAAATCAAAATAAAACGTTTCATTGATTTCAGTATAAAAAGTTATAAATCTGATGAGTTAAAAAAAAACTTTTGTTGAAATAAAAGAAAAAAAAATATTTTTTTTTATAGAAATTTAATATCTTTCGAAAAAAAAGCAAAATTATTACAATAAAAGAGTAGTAAAGAAAAAAAAAAGGTCAAAAAAAAAGAAATTGCAGTAAAAAAAGTGATATGAATATGTAAATAAGAGAAGTATAAAAAGTAATAAATAGACATGCGATAAATAAAAAATTTAAAATTAAAATATAAAACTTTTAAACGAACAGTTGTTGATTTTAAAAGTGAAGAAGAAAAGTAAGAAAAGAAGAGTAATTTCAGTTTCTAAGTGTGTAAGATTTGATAAGAGTTATAAAGAGTAAGTAGTTAGTTTTAAAAGTAAAGTGAAGAAGAAAAGTAAGAAAAGAAGAGTAATTTCAGTTTCTAAGTGTGTAAGCTTTGTTAAGAGTTATAAAGAGTAAGTAGTTAGTTTTAAAAGTAAAGTGAAGAAGAAAAGTAAGAAAAGAAGAGTAATTTCAGTTTCTAAGTGTGTAAGCTTTGTTAAGAGTTATAAAGAGTAAGTAGTTAGTTTTAAAAGTAAAGTGAAGAAGAAAAGTAAGAAAAGAAGAGTAATTTCAGTTTCTAAGTGTGTAAGCTTTGTTAATAGTTATAAAGAGTAAGTAGTTAGTTTTAAAAGTAAAGTGAAGAAGAAAAGTAAGAAAAGAAGAGTAATTTCAGTTTCTAAGTGTGTAAGATTTGATAAGAGTTATAAAGAGTAAGTAGTTAGTTTTAAAAGTAAAGTGAAGAAGAAAAGTAAGAAAAGAAGAGTAATTTCAGTTTCTAAGTGTGTAAGCTTTGTTAAGAGTTATAAAGAGTAAGTAGTTAGTTTTAAAAGTAAAGTGAAGAAGAAAAGTAAGAAAAGAAGAGTAATTTCAGTTTCTAAGTGTGTAAGCTTTGTTAAGAGTTATAAAGAGTAAGTAGTTAGTTTTAAAAGTAAAGTGAAGAAGAAAAGTAAGAAAAGAAGAGTAATTTCAGTTTCTAAGTGTGTAAGATTTGATAAGAGTTATAAAGAGTAAGTAGTTAGTTTTGAAAGTAAAGTGAAGAAGAAAAGTAAGAAAAGAAGAGTAATTTCAGTTTCTAAGTGTGTAAGCTTTGTTAATAGTTATAAAGAGTAAGTAGTTAGTTTTAAAAGTAAAGTGAAGAAGAAAAGTAAGAAAAGAAGAGTAATTTCAGTTTCTAAGTGTGTAAGATTTGATAAGAGTTATAAAGAGTAAGTAGTTAGTTTTGAAAGTAAAGTGAAGAAGAAAAGTAAGAAAAGAAGAGTAATTTCAGTTTCTAAGTGTGTAAGATTTGATAAGAGTTATAAAGAGTAAGTAGTTAGTTTTGAAAGTAAAGTGAAGAAGAAAAGTAAGAAAAGAAGAGTAATTTCAGTTTCTAAGTGTGTAAGATTTGATAAGAGTTATAAAGAGTAAGTAGTTAGTTTTGAAAGTAAAGTGAAGAAGAAAAGTAAGAAAAGAAGAGTAATTTCAGTTTCTAAGTGTGTAAGATTTGATAAGAGTTATAAAGAGTAAGTAGTTAGTTTTAAAAGTAAAGTGAAGAAGAAAAGTAAGAAAAGAAGAGTAATTTCAGTTTCTAAGTGTGTAAGCTATGATAAGATAAAAGAGTAAGTAGTTAGTTTTAAAAGTAAAGTGAAGAAGAAAAGTAAGAAAAGAAGAGTAATTTCAGTTTCTAAGTGTGTAAGATTTGATAAGAGTTATAAAGAGTAAGTAGTTAGTTTTAAAAGTAAAGTGAAGAAGAAAAGTAAGAAAAGAAGAGTAATTTCAGTTTCTAAGTGTGTAAGATTTGATAAGAGTTATAAAAAGTAAGTAGTTAGTTTTAAAAGTAAAGTGAAGAAGAAAAGTAAGAAAAGAAGAGTAATTTCAGTTTCTAAGTGTGTAAGATTTGATAAGAGTTATAAAGAGTAAGTAGTTAGTTTTAAAAGTAAAGTGAAGAAGAAAAGTAAGAAAAGAAGAGTAATTTCAGTTTCTAAGTGTGTAACTTTGATAAGAGTTATAAAGAGTAAGTAGTTAGTTTTAAAAGTAAAGTGAAGAAGAAAAGTAAGAAAAGAAGAGTAATTTCAGTTTCTAAGTGTGTAAGCCTTGATAAGAGTTATAAAGAGTAAGTAGTTAGTTTTAAAAGTAAAGTGAAGAAGAAAAGTAAGAAAAGAAGAGTAATTTCAGTTTCTAAGTGTGTAACTTTGATAAGAGTTATAAAGAGTAAGTAGTTAGTTTTAAAAGTAAAGTGAAGAAGAAAAGTAAGAAAAGAAGAGTAATTTCAGTTTCTAAGTGTGTAAGCCTTGATAAGAGTTATAAAGAGTAAGTAGTTAGTTTTAAAAGTAAAGTGAAGAAGAAAAGTAAGAAAAGAAGAGTAATTTCAGTTTCTAAGTGTGTAACTTTGATAAGAGTTATAAAGAGTAAGTAGTTAGTTTTAAAAGTAAAGTGAAGAAGAAAAGTAAGAAAAGAAGAGTAATTTCAGTTTCTAAGTGTGTAAGCCTTGATAAGAGTTATAAAGAGTAAGTAGTTAGTTTTAAAAGTAAAGTGAAGAAGAAAAGTAAGAAAAGAAGAGTAATTTCAGTTTCTAAGTGTGTAACTTTGATAAGAGTTATAAAGAGTAAGTAGTTAGTTTTAAAAGTAAAGTGAAGAAGAAAAGTAAGAAAAGAAGAGTAATTTCAGTTTCTAAGTGTGTAAGCCTTGATAAGAGTTATAAAGAGTAAGTAGTTAGTTTTAAAAGTAAAGTGAAGAAGAAAAGTAAGAAAAGAAGAGTAATTTCAGTTTCTAAGTTTGTAAGCTTTGTTAATAGTTATAAAGAGTAAGTAGTTAGTTTTAAAAGTAAAGTGAAGAAGAAAAGTAAGAAAAGAAGAGTAATTTCAGTTTCTAAGTGTGTAACTTTGATAAGAGTTATAAAGAGTAAGTAGTTAGTTTTAAAAGTAAAGTGAAGAAGAAAAGTAAGAAAAGAAGAGTAATTTCAGTTTCTAAGTGTGTAAGCCTTGATAAGAGTTATAAAGAGTAAGTAGTTAGTTTTAAAAGTAAAGTGAAGAAGAAAAGTAAGAAAAGAAGAGTAATTTCAGTTTCTAAGTGTGTAACTTTGATAAGAGTTATAAAGAGTAAGTAGTTAGTTTTAAAAGTAAAGTGAAGAAGAAAAGTAAGAAAAGAAGAGTAATTTCAGTTTCTAAGTGTGTAAGCCTTGATAAGAGTTATAAAGAGTAAGTAGTTAGTTTTAAAAGTAAAGTGAAGAAGAAAAGTAAGAAAAGAAGAGTAATTTCAGTTTCTAAGTGTGTAACTTTGATAAGAGTTATAAAGAGTAAGTAGTTAGTTTTAAAAGTAAAGTGAAGAAGAAAAGTAAGAAAAGAAGAGTAATTTCAGTTTCTAAGTGTGTAACTTTGATAAGAGTTATAAAGAGTAAGTAGTTAGTTTTAAAAGTAAAGTGAAGAAGAAAAGTAAGAAAAGAAGAGTAATTTCAGTTTCTAAGTTTGTAAGATTTGATAAGAGTTATAAAGAGTAAGTAGTTAGTTTTAAAAGTAAAGTGAAGAAGAAAAGTAAGAAAAGAAGAGTAATTTCAGTTTCTAAGTGTGTAAGCTTTGTTAAGAGTTATAAAGAGTAAGTAGTTAGTTTTAAAAGTAAAGTGTAGAAGAAAAGTAAGAAAAGAAGAGTAATTTCAGTTTCTAAGTGTGTAAGCTTTGTTAATAGTTATAAAGAGTAAGTAGTTAGTTTTAAAAGTAAAGTGAAGAAGAAAAGTAAGAAAAGAAGAGTAATTTCAGTTTCTAAGTGTGTAAGATTTGATAAGAGTTATAAAGAGTAAGTAGTTAGTTTTAAAAGTAAAGTGAAGAAGAAAAGTAAGAAAAGAAGAGTAATTTCAGTTTCTAAGTGTGTAACTTTGATAAGAGTTATAAAGAGTAAGTAGTTAGTTTTAAAAGTAAAGTGAAGAAGAAAAGTAAGAAAAGAAGAGTAATTTCAGTTTCTAAGTTTGTAAGATTTGATAAGAGTTATAAAGAGTAAGTAGTTAGTTTTAAAAGTAAAGTGAAGAAGAAAAGTAAGAAAAGAAGAGTAATTTCAGTTTCTAAGTGTGTAACTTTGATAAGAGTTATAAAGAGTAAGTAGTTAGTTTTAAAAGTAAAGTGAAGAAGAAAAGTAAGAAAAGAAGAGTAATTTCAGTTTCTAAGTGTGTAACTTTGATAAGAGTTATAAAGAGTAAGTAGTTAGTTTTAAAAGTAAAGTGAAGAAGAAAAGTAAGAAAAGAAGAGTAATTTCAGTTTCTAAGTGTGTAAGCCTTGATAAGAGTTATAAAGAGTAAGTAGTTAGTTTTAAAAGTAAAGTGAAGAAGAAAAGTAAGAAAAGAAGAGTAATTTCAGTTTCTAAGTGTGTAAGCCTTGATAAGAGTTATAAAGAGTAAGTAGTTAGTTTTAAAAGTAAAGTGAAGAAGAAAAGTAAGAAAAGAAGAGTAATTTCAGTTTCTAAGTGTGTAACTTTGATAAGAGTTATAAAGAGTAAGTAGTTAGTTTTAAAAGTAAAGTGAAGAAGAAAAGTAAGAAAAGAAGAGTAATTTCAGTTTCTAAGTGTGTAAGATTTGATAAGAGTTATAAAGAGTAAGTAGTTAGTTTTAAAAGTAAAGTGAAGAAGAAAAGTAAGAAAAGAAGAGTAATTTCAGTTTCTAAGTGTGTAACTTTGATAAGAGTTATAAAGAGTAAGTAGTTAGTTTTAAAAGTAAAGTGAAGAAGAAAAGTAAGAAAAGAAGAGTAATTTCAGTTTCTAAGTGTGTAAGCCTTGATAAGAGTTATAAAGAGTAAGTAGTTAGTTTTAAAAGTAAAGTGAAGAAGAAAAGTAAGAAAAGAAGAGTAATTTCAGTTTCTAAGTTTGTAAGCTTTGTTAATAGTTATAAAGAGTAAGTAGTTAGTTTTAAAAGTAAAGTGAAGAAGAAAAGTAAGAAAAGAAGAGTAATTTCAGTTTCTAAGTGTGTAACTTTGATAAGAGTTATAAAGAGTAAGTAGTTAGTTTTAAAAGTAAAGTGAAGAAGAAAAGTAAGAAAAGAAGAGTAATTTCAGTTTCTAAGTGTGTAAGCCTTGATAAGAGTTATAAAGAGTAAGTAGTTAGTTTTAAAAGTAAAGTGAAGAAGAAAAGTAAGAAAAGAAGAGTAATTTCAGTTTCTAAGTGTGTAACTTTGATAAGAGTTATAAAGAGTAAGTAGTTAGTTTTAAAAGTAAAGTGAAGAAGAAAAGTAAGAAAAGAAGAGTAATTTCAGTTTCTAAGTGTGTAAGCCTTGATAAGAGTTATAAAGAGTAAGTAGTTAGTTTTAAAAGTAAAGTGAAGAAGAAAAGTAAGAAAAGAAGAGTAATTTCAGTTTCTAAGTGTGTAACTTTGATAAGAGTTATAAAGAGTAAGTAGTTAGTTTTAAAAGTAAAGTGAAGAAGAAAAGTAAGAAAAGAAGAGTAATTTCAGTTTCTAAGTGTGTAACTTTGATAAGAGTTATAAAGAGTAAGTAGTTAGTTTTAAAAGTAAAGTGAAGAAGAAAAGTAAGAAAAGAAGAGTAATTTCAGTTTCTAAGTTTGTAAGATTTGATAAGAGTTATAAAGAGTAAGTAGTTAGTTTTAAAAGTAAAGTGAAGAAGAAAAGTAAGAAAAGAAGAGTAATTTCAGTTTCTAAGTGTGTAAGCTTTGTTAAGAGTTATAAAGAGTAAGTAGTTAGTTTTAAAAGTAAAGTGTAGAAGAAAAGTAAGAAAAGAAGAGTAATTTCAGTTTCTAAGTGTGTAAGCTTTGTTAATAGTTATAAAGAGTAAGTAGTTAGTTTTAAAAGTAAAGTGAAGAAGAAAAGTAAGAAAAGAAGAGTAATTTCAGTTTCTAAGTGTGTAAGATTTGATAAGAGTTATAAAGAGTAAGTAGTTAGTTTTAAAAGTAAAGTGAAGAAGAAAAGTAAGAAAAGAAGAGTAATTTCAGTTTCTAAGTGTGTAACTTTGATAAGAGTTATAAAGAGTAAGTAGTTAGTTTTAAAAGTAAAGTGAAGAAGAAAAGTAAGAAAAGAAGAGTAATTTCAGTTTCTAAGTTTGTAAGATTTGATAAGAGTTATAAAGAGTAAGTAGTTAGTTTTAAAAGTAAAGTGAAGAAGAAAAGTAAGAAAAGAAGAGTAATTTCAGTTTCTAAGTGTGTAACTTTGATAAGAGTTATAAAGAGTAAGTAGTTAGTTTTAAAAGTAAAGTGAAGAAGAAAAGTAAGAAAAGAAGAGTAATTTCAGTTTCTAAGTGTGTAACTTTGATAAGAGTTATAAAGAGTAAGTAGTTAGTTTTAAAAGTAAAGTGAAGAAGAAAAGTAAGAAAAGAAGAGTAATTTCAGTTTCTAAGTTTGTAAGATTTGATAAGAGTTATAAAGAGTAAGTAGTTAGTTTTAAAAGTAAAGTGAAGAAGAAAAGTAAGAAAAGAAGAGTAATTTCAGTTTCTAAGTGTGTAACTTTGATAAGAGTTATAAAGAGTAAGTAGTTAGTTTTAAAAGTAAAGTGAAGAAGAAAAGTAAGAAAAGAAGAGTAATTTCAGTTTCTAAGTGTGTAAGCTTTGTTAAGAGTTATAAAGAGTAAGTAGTTAGTTTTAAAAGTAAAGTGAAGAAGAAAAGTAAGAAAAGAAGAGTAATTTCAGTTTCTTAGTGTGTAAGATTTGATAAGAGTTATAAAGAGTAAGTAGTTAGTTTTAAAAGTAAAGTGAAGAAGAAAAGTAAGAAAAGAAGAGTAATTTCAGTTTCTAAGTGTGTAAGCTTTGTTAATAGTTATAAAGAGTAAGTAGTTAGTTTTAAAAGTAAAGTGAAGAAGAAAAGTAAGAAAAGAAGAGTAATTTCAGTTTCTAAGTGTGTAAGCTTTGTTAAGAGTTATAAAGAGTAAGTAGTTAGTTTTAAAAGTAAAGTGAAGAAGAAAAGTAAGAAAAGAAGAGTAATTTCAGTTTCTAAGTGTGTAACTTTGATAAGAGTTATAAAGAGTAAGTAGTTAGTTTTAAAAGTAAAGTGAAGAAGAAAAGTAAGAAAAGAAGAGTAATTTCAGTTTCTAAGTGTGTAAGATTTGATAAGAGTTATAAAGAGTAAGTAGTTAGTTTTAAAAGTAAAGTGAAGAAGAAAAGTAAGAAAAGAAGAGTAATTTCAGTTTCTAAGTGTGTAAGCTATGATAAGAGTTATAAAGAGTAAGTAGTTAGTTTTAAAAGTAAAGTGAAGAAGAAAAGTAAGAAAAGAAGAGTAATTTCAGTTTCTAAGTGTGTAACTTTGATAAGAGTTATAAAGAGTAAGTAGTTAGTTTTAAAAGTAAAGTGAAGAAGAAAAGTAAGAAAAGAAGAGTAATTTCAGTTTCTAAGTGTGTAACTTTGATAAGAGTTATAAAGAGTAAGTAGTTAGTTTTAAAAGTAAAGTGAAGAAGAAAAGTAAGAAAAGAAGAGTAATTTCAGTTTCTAAGTGTGTAAGCCTTGATAAGAGTTATAAAGAGTAAGTAGTTAGTTTTAAAAGTAAAGTGAAGAAGAAAAGTAAGAAAAGAAGAGTAATTTCAGTTTCTAAGTGTGTAACTTTGATAAGAGTTATAAAGAGTAAGTAGTTAGTTTTAAAAGTAAAGTGAAGAAGAAAAGTAAGAAAAGAAGAGTAATTTCAGTTTCTAAGTGTGTAACTTTGATAAGAGTTATAAAGAGTAAGTAGTTAGTTTTAAAAGTAAAGTGAAGAAGAAAAGTAAGAAAAGAAGAGTAATTTCAGTTTCTAAGTGTGTAAGCCTTGATAAGAGTTATAAAGAGTAAGTAGTTAGTTTTAAAAGTAAAGTGAAGAAGAAAAGTAAGAAAAGAAGAGTAATTTCAGTTTCTAAGTGTGTAACTTTGATAAGAGTTATAAAGAGTAAGTAGTTAGTTTTAAAAGTAAAGTGAAGAAGAAAAGTAAGAAAAGAAGAGTAATTTCAGTTTCTAAGTGTGTAACTTTGATAAGAGTTATAAAGAGTAAGTAGTTAGTTTTAAAAGTAAAGTGAAGAAGAAAAGTAAGAAAAGAAGAGTAATTTCAGTTTCTAAGTGTGTAACTTTGATAAGAGTTATAAAGAGTAAGTAGTTAGTTTTAAAAGTAAAGTGAAGAAGAAAAGTAAGAAAAGAAGAGTAATTTCAGTTTCTAAGTGTGTAAGATTTGATAAGAGTTATAAAGAGTAAGTAGTTAGTTTTAAAAGTAAAGTGAAGAAGAAAAGTAAGAAAAGAAGAGTAATTTCAGTTTCTAAGTGTGTAACTTTGATAAGAGTTATAAAGAGTAAGTAGTTAGTTTTAAAAGTAAAGTGAAGAAGAAAAGTAAGAAAAGAAGAGTAATTTCAGTTTCTAAGTTTGTAAGATTTGATAAGAGTTATAAAGAGTAAGTAGTTAGTTTTAAAAGTAAAGTGAAGAAGAAAAGTAAGAAAAGAAGAGTAATTTCAGTTTCTAAGTGTGTAAGCTTTGTTAATAGTTATAAAGAGTAAGTAGTTAGTTTTAAAAGTAAAGTGAAGAAGAAAAGTAAGAAAAGAAGAGTAATTTCAGTTTCTAAGTGTGTAAGATTTGATAAGAGTTATAAAGAGTAAGTAGTTAGTTTTAAAAGTAAAGTGAAGAAGAAAAGTAAGAAAAGAAGAGTAATTTCAGTTTCTAAGTGTGTAACTTTGATAAGAGTTATAAAGAGTAAGTAGTTAGTTTTAAAAGTAAAGTGAAGAAGAAAAGTAAGAAAAGAAGAGTAATTTCAGTTTCTAAGTGTGTAACTTTGATAAGAGTTATAAAGAGTAAGTAGTTAGTTTTAAAAGTAAAGTGAAGAAGAAAAGTAAGAAAAGAAGAGTAATTTCAGTTTCTAAGTTTGTAACTTTGATAAGAGTTATAAAGAGTAAGTAGTTAGTTTTAAAAGTAAAGTGAAGAAGAAAAGTAAGAAAAGAAGAGTAATTTCAGT
The DNA here is from genome assembly GCA_946699065.1 of Loxodes magnus. Classification (NCBI taxonomy): domain Eukaryota; phylum Ciliophora; class Karyorelictea; order Loxodida; family Loxodidae; genus Loxodes; species Loxodes magnus. The sequence goes on from CAMPDV010002166.1 coordinate 29,446, forward strand.
TTCTAAGTGTGTAACTTTGATAAGAGTTATAAAGAGTAAGTAGTTAGTTTTAAAAGTAAAGTGAAGAAGAAAAGTAAGAAAAGAAGAGTAATTTCAGTTTCTAAGTGTGTAACTTTGATAAGAGTTATAAAGAGTAAGTAGTTAGTTTTAAAAGTAAAGTGAAGAAGAAAAGTAAGAAAAGAAGAGTAATTTCAGTTTCTAAGTTTGTAACTTTGATATGAGTTATAAAGAGTAAGTAGTTAGTTTTAAAAGTAAAGTGAAGAAGAAAAGTAAGAAAAGAAGAGTAATTTCAGTTTCTAAGTGTGTAAGATTTGATAAGATAAAAGAGTAAGTAGTTAGTTTTAAAAGTAAAGTGAAGAAGAAAAGTAAGAAAAGAAGAGTAATTTCAGTTTCTAAGTGTGTAAGCCTTGATAAGAGTTATAAAGAGTAAGTAGTTAGTTTTAAAAGTAAAGTGAAGAAGAAAAGTAAGAAAAGAAGAGTAATTTCAGTTTCTAAGTGTGTAAGCTTTGTTAATAGTTATAAAGAGTAAGTAGTTAGTTTTAAAAGTAAAGTGAAGAAGAAAAGTAAGAAAAGAAGAGTAATTTCAGTTTCTAAGTGTGTAAGATTTGATAAGAGTTATAAAGAGTAAGTAGTTAGTTTTAAAAGTAAAGTGAAGAAGAAAAGTAAGAAAAGAAGAGTACTTTCAGTTTCTAAGTGTGTAACTTTGATAAGAGTTATAAAGAGTAAGTAGTTAGTTTTAAAAGTAAAGTGAAGAAGAAAAGTAAGAAAAGAAGAGTAATTTCAGTTTCTAAGTGTGTAACTTTGATAAGAGTTATAAAGAGTAAGTAGTTAGTTTTAAAAGTAAAGTGAAGAAGAAAAGTAAGAAAAGAAGAGTAATTTCAGTTTCTAAGTGTGTAAGATTTGATAAGATAAAAGAGTAAGTAGTTAGTTTTAAAAGTAAAGTGAAGAAGAAAAGTAAGAAAAGAAGAGTAATTTCAGTTTCTAAGTTTGTAACTTTGATAAGAGTTATAAAGAGTAAGTAGTTAGTTTTAAAAGTAAAGTGAAGAAGAAAAGTAAGAAAAGAAGAGTAATTTCAGTTTCTAAGTGTGTAACTTTGATAAGAGTTATAAAGAGTAAGTAGTTAGTTTTAAAAGTAAAGTGAAGAAGAAAAGTAAGAAAAGAAGAGTAATTTCAGTTTCTAAGTGTGTAACTTTGATAAGAGTTATAAAGAGTAAGTAGTTAGTTTTAAAAGTAAAGTGAAGAAGAAAAGTAAGAAAAGAAGAGTAATTTCAGTTTCTAAGTTTGTAACTTTGATATGAGTTATAAAGAGTAAGTAGTTAGTTTTAAAAGTAAAGTGAAGAAGAAAAGTAAGAAAAGAAGAGTAATTTCAGTTTCTAAGTGTGTAACTTTGATAAGAGTTATAAAGAGTAAGTAGTTAGTTTTAAAAGTAAAGTGAAGAAGAAAAGTAAGAAAAGAAGAGTAATTTCAGTTTCTAAGTGTGTAACTTTGATAAGAGTTATAAAGAGTAAGTAGTTAGTTTTAAAAGTAAAGTGAAGAAGAAAAGTAAGAAAAGAAGAGTAATTTCAGTTTCTAAGTGTGTAAGATTTGATAAGAGTTATAAAGAGTAAGTAGTTAGTTTTAAAAGTAAAGTGAAGAAGAAAAGTAAGAAAAGAAGAGTAATTTTAGTTTCTAAGTGTGTAAGCTTTGATAAGAGTTATAAAGAGTAAGTAGTTAGTTTTAAAAGTAAAGTGAAGAAGAAAAGTAAGAAAAGAAGAGTAATTTCAGTTTCTAAGTGTGTAACTTTGATAAGAGTTATAAAGAGTAAGTAGTTAGTTTTAAAAGTAAAGTGAAGAAGAAAAGTAAGAAAAGAAGAGTAATTTCAGTTTCTAAGTGTGTAACTTTGATAAGAGTTATAAAGAGTAAGTAGTTAGTTTTAAAAGTAAAGTGAAGAAGAAAAGTAAGAAAAGAAGAGTAATTTCAGTTTCTAAGTGTGTAACTTTGATAAGAGTTATAAAGAGTAAGTAGTTAGTTTTAAAAGTAAAGTGAAGAAGAAAAGTAAGAAAAGAAGAGTAATTTCAGTTTCTAAGTGTGTAACTTTGATAAGAGTTATAAAGAGTAAGTAGTTAGTTTTAAAAGTAAAGTGAAGAAGAAAAGTAAGAAAAGAAGAGTAATTTCAGTTTCTAAGTGTGTAACTTTGATAAGAGTTATAAAGAGTAAGTAGTTAGTTTTAAAAGTAAAGTGAAGAAGAAAAGTAAGAAAAGAAGAGTAATTTCAGTTTCTAAGTGTGTAAGATTTGATAAGAGTTATAAAGAGTAAGTAGTTAGTTTTAAAAGTAAAGTGAAGAAGAAAAGTAAGAAAAGAAGAGTAATTTTAGTTTCTAAGTGTGTAACTTTGATAAGAGTTATAAAGAGTAAGTAGTTAGTTTTAAAAGTAAAGTGAAGAAGAAAAGTAAGAAAAGAAGAGTAATTTCAGTTTCTAAGTGTGTAACTTTGATAAGAGTTATAAAGAGTAAGTAGTTAGTTTTAAAAGTAAAGTGAAGAAGAAAAGTAAGAAAAGAAGAGTAATTTCAGTTTCTAAGTGTGTAAGATTTGATAAGAGTTATAAAGAGTAAGTAGTTAGTTTTAAAAGTAAAGTGAAGAAGAAAAGTAAGAAAAGAAGAGTAATTTCAGTTTCTAAGTTTGTAACTTTGATAAGAGTTATAAAGAGTAAGTAGTTAGTTTTAAAAGTAAAGTGAAGAAGAAAAGTAAGAAAAGAAGAGTAATTTCAGTTTCTAAGTGTGTAAGCCTTGATAAGAGTTATAAAGAGTAAGTAGTTAGTTTTAAAAGTAAAGTGAAGAAGAAAAGTAAGAAAAGAAGAGTAATTTCAGTTTCTAAGTGTGTAACTTTGATAAGAGTTATAAAGAGTAAGTAGTTAGTTTTAAAAGTAAAGTGAAGAAGAAAAGTAAGAAAAGAAGAGTAATTTCAGTTTCTAAGTGTGTAAGCTTTGATAAGAGTTATAAAGAGTAAGTAGTTAGTTTTAAAAGTAAAGTGAAGAAGAAAAGTAAGAAAAGAAGAGTAATTTCAGTTTCTAAGTGTGTAACTTTGATAAGAGTTATAAAGAGTAAGTAGTTAGTTTTAAAAGTAAAGTGAAGAAGAAAAGTAAGAAAAGAAGAGTAATTTCAGTTTCTAAGTGTGTAAGCCTTGATAAGAGTTATAAAGAGTAAGTAGTTAGTTTTAAAAGTAAAGTGAAGAAGAAAAGTAAGAAAAGAAGAGTAATTTCAGTTTCTAAGTGTGTAACTTTGATAAGAGTTATAAAGAGTAAGTAGTTAGTTTTAAAAGTAAAGTGAAGAAGAAAAGTAAGAAAAGAAGAGTAATTTCAGTTTCTAAGTGTGTAACTTTGATAAGAGTTATAAAGAGTAAGTAGTTAGTTTTAAAAGTAAAGTGAAGAAGAAAAGTAAGAAAAGAAGAGTAATTTCAGTTTCTAAGTGTGTAACTTTGATAAGAGTTATAAAGAGTAAGTAGTTAGTTTTAAAAGTAAAGTGAAGAAGAAAAGTAAGAAAAGAAGAGTAATTTCAGTTTCTAAGTGTGTAACTTTGATAAGAGTTATAAAGAGTAAGTAGTTAGTTTTAAAAGTAAAGTGAAGAAGAAAAGTAAGAAAAGAAGAGTAATTTCAGTTTCTAAGTTTGTAACTTTGATATGAGTTATAAAGAGTAAGTAGTTAGTTTTAAAAGTAAAGTGAAGAAGAAAAGTAAGAAAAGAAGAGTAATTTCAGTTTCTAAGTGTGTAAGATTTGATAAGATAAAAGAGTAAGTAGTTAGTTTTAAAAGTAAAGTGAAGAAGAAAAGTAAGAAAAGAAGAGTAATTTCAGTTTCTAAGTGTGTAAGATTTGATAAGAGTTATAAAGAGTAAGTAGTTAGTTTTAAAAGTAAAGTGAAGAAGAAAAGTAAGAAAAGAAGAGTAATTTCAGTTTCTAAGTGTGTAAGCTTTGATAAGAGTTATAAAGAGTAAGTAGTTAGTTTTAAAAGTAAAGTGAAGAAGAAAAGTAAGAAAAGAAGAGTAATTTCAGTTTCTAAGTGTGTAAGATTTGATAAGAGTTATAAAGAGTAAGTAGTTAGTTTTAAAAGTAAAGTGAAGAAGAAAAGTAAGAAAAGAAGAGTAATTTCAGTTTCTAAGTGTGTAACTTTGATAAGAGTTATAAAGAGTAAGTAGTTAGTTTTAAAAGTAAAGTGAAGAAGAAAAGTAAGAAAAGAAGAGTAATTTCAGTTTCTAAGTGTGTAAGATTTGATAAGAGTTATAAAGAGTAAGTAGTTAGTTTTAAAAGTAAAGTGAAGAAGAAAAGTAAGAAAAGAAGAGTAATTTCAGTTTCTAAGTGTGTAAGATTTGATAAGAGTTATAAAGAGTAAGTAGTTAGTTTTAAAAGTAAAGTGAAGAAGAAAAGTAAGAAAAGAAGAGTAATTTCAGTTTCTAAGTGTGTAACTTTGATAAGAGTTATAAAGAGTAAGTAGTTAGTTTTAAAGTAAAGTGAAGAAGAAAAGTAAGAAAAGAAGAGTAATTTTAGTTTCTAAGTGTGTAAGCCTTGATAAGAGTTATAAAGAGTAAGTAGTTAGTTTTAAAAGTAAAGTGAAGAAGAAAAGTAAGAAAAGAAGAGTAATTTCAGTTTCTAAGTGTGTAAGATTTGATAAGAGTTATAAAGAGTAAGTAGTTAGTTTTAAAAGTAAAGTGAAGAAGAAAAGTAAGAAAAGAAGAGTAATTTCAGTTTCTAAGTGTGTAAGCTTTGTTAATAGTTATAAAGAGTAAGTAGTTAGTTTTAAAAGTAAAGTGAAGAAGAAAAGTAAGAAAAGAAGAGTAATTTCAGTTTCTAAGTGTGTAACTTTGATAAGAGTTATAAAGAGTAAGTAGTTAGTTTTAAAAGTAAAGTGAAGAAGAAAAGTAAGAAAAGAAGAGTAATTTCAGTTTCTAAGTGTGTAACTTTGATAAGAGTTATAAAGAGTAAGTAGTTAGTTTTAAAAGTAAAGTGAAGAAGAAAAGTAAGAAAAGAAGAGTAATTTCAGTTTCTAAGTGTGTAAGATTTGATAAGAGTTATAAAGAGTAAGTAGTTAGTTTTAAAAGTAAAGTGAAGAAGAAAAGTAAGAAAAGAAGAGTAATTTCAGTTTCTAAGTTTGTAACTTTGATAAGAGTTATAAAGAGTAAGTAGTTAGTTTTAAAAGTAAAGTGAAGAAGAAAAGTAAGAAAAGAAGAGTAATTTCAGTTTCTAAGTGTGTAAGCCTTGATAAGAGTTATAAAGAGTAAGTAGTTAGTTTTAAAAGTAAAGTGAAGAAGAAAAGTAAGAAAAGAAGAGTAATTTCAGTTTCTAAGTGTGTAAGCCTTGATAAGAGTTATAAAGAGTAAGTAGTTAGTTTTAAAAGTAAAGTGAAGAAGAAAAGTAAGAAAAGAAGAGTAATTTCAGTTTCTAAGTGTGTAACTTTGATAAGAGTTATAAAGAGTAAGTAGTTAGTTTTAAAAGTAAAGTGAAGAAGAAAAGTAAGAAAAGAAGAGTAATTTCAGTTTCTAAGTGTGTAACTTTGATAAGAGTTATAAAGAGTAAGTAGTTAGTTTTAAAAGTAAAGTGAAGAAGAAAAGTAAGAAAAGAAGAGTAATTTCAGTTTCTAAGTGTGTAACTTTGATAAGAGTTATAAAGAGTAAGTAGTTAGTTTTAAAAGTAAAGTGAAGAAGAAAAGTAAGAAAAGAAGAGTAATTTCAGTTTCTAAGTTTGTAACTTTGATATGAGTTATAAAGAGTAAGTAGTTAGTTTTAAAAGTAAAGTGAAGAAGAAAAGTAAGAAAAGAAGAGTAATTTCAGTTTCTAAGTGTGTAAGATTTGATAAGATAAAAGAGTAAGTAGTTAGTTTTAAAAGTAAAGTGAAGAAGAAAAGTAAGAAAAGAAGAGTAATTTCAGTTTCTAAGTGTGTAAGATTTGATAAGAGTTATAAAGAGTAAGTAGTTAGTTTTAAAAGTAAAGTGAAGAAGAAAAGTAAGAAAAGAAGAGTAATTTCAGTTTCTAAGTGTGTAAGATTTGATAAGAGTTATAAAGAGTAAGTAGTTAGTTTTAAAAGTAAAGTGAAGAAGAAAAGTAAGAAAAGAAGAGTAATTTCAGTTTCTAAGTGTGTAACTTTGATAAGAGTTATAAAGAGTAAGTAGTTAGTTTTAAAGTAAAGTGAAGAAGAAAAGTAAGAAAAGAAGAGTAATTTTAGTTTCTAAGTGTGTAAGCTTTGTTAAGAGTTATAAAGAGTAAGTAGTTAGCTTTGAAAGTAAAGTGAAGAAGAAAAGTAAGAAAAGAAGAGTAATTTCAGTTTCTAAGTGTGTAACTTTGATAAGAGTTATAAAGAGTAAGTAGTTAGTTTTAAAAGTAAAGTGAAGAAGAAAAGTAAGAAAAGAAGAGTAATTTCAGTTTCTAAGTGTGTAAGCTTTGTAAAGAGTTATAAAGAGTAAGTAGTTAGTTTTAAAAGTAAAGTGAAGAAGAAAAGTAAGAAAAGAAGAGTAATTTCAGTTTCTAAGTGTGTAAGATTTGATAAGATAAAAGAGTAAGTAGTTAGTTTTAAAAGTAAAGTGAAGAAGAAAAGTAAGAAAAGAAGAGTAATTTCAGTTTCTAAGTGTGTAACTTTGATAAGAGTTATAAAGAGTAAGTAGTTTGATATCGTTGTCTTATATTCTCATGCAATTTATTTGTAAATCTTTTGCATTTATTTTACTAAATATATCACTTATTATTGTTTATAAGCTTCCTTTTCATGTTCATTAGACGCGGGAGTTTCGATTTTAAATTTGACTATCTTTTTTTAATCTTTCGGTTGCTTATATGTCATTATTTTTATTATATTTTTATTGCATTATTTTCATTCGATTTTCTTTATTTTAATTAATTACTTTTATTTTCTACTATTTTTACTCATTTATTTTCGAACATTTTATTTGTCAGCTACTTTTTTTATTCTCTGACGGCTCATTTTGTAGACGCATTCGGCCTGTTACTTTGTGTCGCTCGTTTTCTTTCACATTTTTAACAAATCATACTCATTAGACGCGTGTGTGCCACTTTTATTCGCAGAATTTCTTTATCAAATTTATAGCTACTCATATATATTAGATGCGGGAGGAACATTATTTTTATGTAGTTTATTTATATATCACTCTCAATTTAAGTCATTTTTTATGGACGCAGGGGTCCCATTTTTATATTTTTTTGTTGTCTGTCAAATTCGATTCATGTAATTTAGACGCAGGGAGCATGTTTTTTTATACGATGTGCAACTATATATAAATTAAGATGCAAACTTTTTATGCCAGCAGCTTTTATAAGATATAAAGCATTACTTTTTTACTTTTTTTCAACTTCTCTATCCTAATCAACTTCCTTATTTCATACGAAAAGGTCACCCGTTTATCCTCGTTTGTCCTCTTCAACTATCATTTTCGATTTACTTTATTATCCTCATTCAACCTTTAGAATATTTAATAAAAAAGCGAGAATAAAAGTGAAATAGAAAATTAGCTATAAAATAGTTATATTATATTGTTTAAACTTTATACTAGAATATTTAATAAAAATGCTTAAAATCGTTTTATATTATAAGCATTTAAAAAAGATACAGTTTACATAAGAACTTAAGAAGTTACTTAAAAGTTAATATTAAATTGTTTATAGCTTAAATTATGTAGTTTACATTAATTTTTATAATTAAAACTTTTTAATTTATAATATAGCATAACATCATTTATTAACCCGGCGTCACCTTTATTTGGTTTGCCACAATCAAAAAGTTTAAAGTTGTCTAAAGTGCTATTTCATTTCCAATCTTCTTGTGAGTCTTCTTCTTAGATAACATATCTTGCAGTACTCCATTCGCCCTTTTTAATTAACGGTATCTTGCTTCAACCGAGTTCGATTAAAACATATTAAAATTTCTTCTTTATTGAGCAAATGAGATATCCTTAGTTAATTTCCTATGTAGATATTTTTTCTGTATAATAAATCTTCAGGAGTGCAGTATAGATTACTTATGGATTTTCATAACTTAAAGCTTTTAAATTTTTATTTTTATTAGAATTTTCAGTGATATCTTAAAATATATCCATATTTCTTGCAATACCTGCATTACGTTTTATTCTTTACTATCGGAATTTTTGCTGGTTGAGGATTCGGTTCCATATCCATGGAACTATTTGTTGTTGTATTTTTTAGAAATAAGCTTTCAGTAAATTCCTCTAATAAATTGGATTTGGATTCTATTTGTTCAATTCTCAGATTGATTGGTTGGAAGTTTTGCTTTTTTATTATTTATGTGCTAGACATTAGGTATGCGATTTTTTCTTCAAGCTCTTATACATTTCTTAAAAGTTTAGAATTATCCAATTACATAGCTTTTAATTCTTAGAATATGTTTGCTAATTGTAATTTTATTGGTATGGATCCTTTTCAGAAGGGACTTTTTGGAAGAAATGTTAAATGTTGTATATAATAATATACAAATAGTAATTAAATGACTAGTTTTCTTAATTATATTTACATTAATTTAGTATGCTGTAATAATCATAATCAACAAGAATTAAGATAGAAAATTAAAAGTTTGTAATTATAATAAAAGTATAGTTACTAAATTAAAGGTTTAAATAATAGAAACATTTTATTATATAAAATAGCTTATATGAGTCAATTTTATTTAAGATTAGTCTTTTATTATAAAATTTAAATGCTTAATGTTTACAATATTTTAGTAATTCATTCAATCTTTCAGACTAATAATTTATAAGTGAAATTTTTTATTAAAATAAATTACTTGTCTATTACTATATTAAATATAAGTCTAATAATTGTTAGTACTTATTTAAGTTATTTTTTAACTATTTTATATATTTAAATTTATTTATAAGAAAAATTAATGTAATATTAAAGTTAATCTCTTAATCCCATGTCACAAATCCAAATCAAGATCTTCGGCTTATATTGATAAATCTAAATTTTAGTTAAATATTTTTATTTTTCTATATTTTTCCTTTAGTTTCCTAAATTATTCTTGATATTTAAAATTTTTAAAAGTTACCTTTAAAACCTTCAGGCTTTTATAAATAGAATAAGGCTATTAATTTTAATCATTTATAGGAAATGTATCCTTTGAGATTTTATTGTCAGACAAATCTAAAGTTTATAATTTTGTTGCTTTCTACAATATTTTAGCTATATCCTAATCATTTAATTTTAAATTATTTAGTTATAAGTAGTTTAATAGGCTAATAGATGCTATTTCATCTATTCAATTTTTATTTCCTTAAATTACTAACTATCTTAGTTTTAAGCTTTGTAAATATAAATTATTTTACTTCATCACTTGGAAGATTTCTACATTTATTTTACTTAGTTAATCAAGCTTTACTGACTTTAATCTTTTACATTGTTAGAAAATAAAAGCTAAAGTTTAATGTTATATTTCCTTTAAGTCAATTAAACTTATTTTTTGATACTTCTATCCATAATGACCTATTAACTCAAGAGAAGAATTAGTAAGTTTTGCTAAACTTTTTAACTTAAGTGATTAGATGTTACTTGCATTTTATAAAAGGATCTACAAATCTTCATCACTAAAACTATCACAGTTTTAAATACTAATTTGCATTAGTTCAGTATATTTATCTGGAAAAAATTACTAAAAAGCTTCAGATGTAAAATTTATTTTTAACTTTAAGTTTTAAATTTTTGTATTTCTAATTTTATCTAAAATCTATTATGGTGATTTAAATACTTAAGAATCAATATCAGTTAAATTAGGATACAAATAAGTAAATTAATAAGTTATTTATGGGTTATTTATGCTTAGTTATTAAATATTTTTCCCCTTTAATTTAAAATATTTTTCTATATGCTTTAATTAAAGCTATTCACTTTTAATTTTTAGAACTTTAAGTTTATTTAAATCCATACAATACTCAGTTAAAAATTATCCACTAAGTCCTTAATCATTTTTAATATTAGTTACATCATTTAAATCTAATCATTCAAGATTAACTAGCATCTTTATAAATTTTAAATCTCCATCTTTAAAGCATCCTTGAAGTGTTAATCTTTTTAAATTCTAGTAAGGTAAAAAAGTAGAAAGTATAAACTTCTTATTATAACTGAAAAGAGAAAAGTCTGATAATGTATCTTTTTTTGCTTATAAAAGGATTGTACTTTAACCACGTAAAATACTGTAATATAATTTATTTTATAATTAATCTATCAAATTTTGAGATAAATTATTCAGATTAATTACTAACTTTTATATATCCTAATTCTATATTTATTTTATAAGTCAATTCATCTTGTTCCTTGTGTAAAGTTTATTCTCATTCCAGTACCTAATCCTTAAAACTTACATCTTATATTTATAATAATAGAAGAAACTGTTAGTCTTTTATAAAGTACAAATATCCTTGCAACTAAGGAATTCAAATATGTTATTAATAATATTTTAACTTTATTAAATAAGTATTGAATCATTCTATTCTTTTTATATTCCTAGTTTTCGTTAACTTTAAATAGAAGTCTCCCTTTTATTAGAATCTATCTAAAAGTTGGGAAATTGATTGTCATTTTATTCCATTTATAAATAAATCTTATTAACATGCAAATCCTATTATCTTCCATAAACCTAATTTAAATTTCATTATCCTTCAAACTAAAAATCCTAAAACTTAATAAAGCCTTATCCATGTTTATAATCTTTTAATCATTTTCCGTCATAAATATTTCCATCTTTTAAATACATTAGTCCTTAACCATTTTTTTATCCTTTAATAAACTAACCTTCATATTTCATACCATCTTTTCATTTATAAATTCCTTATCCATACATTTAATCTTTTTCTCAATCTCCATCATAAGATCTTCCACTTTTATAGTATAAAATTCCTTTACCATTTTTTTATCCGTTAATAAACTAACCTTCATATTTCTTTCCATCTTCTCATTTATAAATTCCTTATCCATTCATTTGATCTTTTTCTCAATTTCCTTCATAATTATCTCCATTTATATATCACATTATTCCTATACCATTTTTTTATCCGTTAATAAACTAACCTTCATATTTCTTTCCATCTTTTCATTTATAAATTCCTTATCCATTCATTTGATCTTTTTCTCAATTTCCTTCATAATTATCTCCATTTATATATCACATTATTCCTATACCATTTTTTTATCCGTTAATAAACTAACCTTCATATTTCTTTCCATCTTTTCATTTATAAATTCCTTATCCATTCATTTAATTTTTTTCTCAATTTCCTTCATAATTATCTCCATTTATATATCACATTTTTCCTTTACCATTTTTTTATCCGTTAATAAACTAACCTTCATATTTCTTTCCATCTTTTCATTTAAAAATTCCTTATCCATTCATTTAATTTTTTTCTCAATCTCCATCATAAGATCATTCACTTTTATAGTATAATATTCCTTTACCATTTTTTATCCGTTAATAAACTAACCTTCATATTTCATTCAATTTTTCAATTTATAAACTCCAAAACCATGCATTTAATCTTTTTCTCAATCTCCATCATAAGATCATTCACTTTTATAGTATAAAATTCCTTTACCATTTTTTTATCCGTTAATAAACTAACCTTCATATTTCTTTCCATCTTCTCATTTATAAATTCCTTATCCATTCATTTGATCTTTTTCTCAATCTCCATCATAAGATCTTCCACTTTTATAGTATAAAATTCCTTTACCATTTTTTTATCCGTTAATAAACTAACCTTCATATTTCTTTCCATCTTCTCATTTATAAATTCCTTATCCATTCATTTGATCTTTTTCTCAATTTCCTTCATAATTATCTCCATTTATATATCACATTATTCCTATACCATTTTTTTATCCGTTAATAAACTAACCTTCATATTTCTTTCCATCTTTTCATTTATAAATTCCTTATCCATTCATTTAATTTTTTTCTCAATTTCCTTCATAATTATCTCCATTTATATATCACATTTTTCCTTTACCATTTTTTTATCCGTTAATAAACTAACCTTCATATTTCTTTCCATCTTTTCATTTAAAAATTCCTTATCTTTGCATTTAATCTTTTTCTCAATCACCTTCATAAATATCTCCATTTATATATCACATTATTTCTTTACCATTTTTTTATCCGTTAATAAACTAACCTTCATATTTCTTTCCATCTTTTCAATTTATAAACTCCAAAACCATGCATTTAATCTTTTTCTTAATACTCTTGGTTGATTTCAATTCTATTTTCCATATTTATAGCTTTTGTTATTATATTTAACTAATTTTTTAACAGTATTTAGTATAATTTAAAATTTCATTTTTATCATTAATTTTTTTAATCTTTTAATTATTTGTTTTCTATGTTTTAATCATTATCTATTTAATTATTTTTTGCTTTAATATATTTTTATAGTTTATTTTATAAAGTAAGTTATCTATATTTTTTTTAATTATCAATTAAGATATATAGAGTGCCTACTAAAGGCTTGTCTCGTGTTAATAAAAATTGTTTTGAGAAAAGGAAACACAAACCTGTTTAAAAATTAATAGCAAAGATGCTTGAACATGAACAGAAAAAGGGAAATTAATAACCAATTATAGTTAGACAAGAATCATGGAGTTAAATAATTAAGTTATTTAGACTTAAAATTCTTTCAATACTAAGGATGAAGGAACAGTAACAGTAGTTACCAATCATTAGCTCGTTACTTCTTAACAAGAACTATAAATCACAAAATAGAATAATGGAAAACTGTAAGAGTAATATAATGAATTAAACGGATTATATGTTTAACTCATGCAGGATTATGAGCATCAAGTAGAATTGAAGCTAAATGTTTATGCATAAATTTCAGAAATATAGAGAAAATAATAAGATGCTAAAACTCAATCTTACTTGAAAGAAATAAAATGAAACGCTTCAACATAAACATTTTTAATTGATTAAATTTAAGAAGATTAGCAGATTGAAATTTTAGAAAATTCAAATAATTAGACATCATATGTGATGAATTGGGATAGCCAAACAAAATTTGGAAAGAGAAGTTGAAGAGATGCCAAATTTAATCAAGACACTTTAAACTTAAAATAGTCAAAATTTGGGTTTAATGAAATAAATATTGAAGAGATTTTAAATAAATACGAATTTAAAGACGCCTAACTAATTCAATTTATAAGTTCCAATAAATGATGAAATTAGAATCTTTTCACTTTAGTAGGCAATAGATTTATAACTTTATCTTGCAAACTAAACCATGCTACGTGTGATGGAAATGAAATAGATATAAAAATCGATAATAAATTGAGCGAAAAGTACGATTCATTGACATTATTCATTATAATAAGTTAAAGGTAATATATCAAAAATTGCCCCAAATTGCTTAACATATAAATTCATCAAAATGAGAAGATTCTCTGTATTTATGAACCAGGAATAAAAGGAGGAGTTTTGACTACATCATAAGAAATTCATTGATTTATAAAAAACGGAAATTATATAGTTAAAACGCTGCTACAAACTGATTTTAGAATTAACTATATTGTCCTTTAAAAATAACTAAGACTCAAAGGAGGTGTAGAGAACAATGTAGAATAACCATAATAATGCAAACAAGAATTTGGGAATTAAGAAATAAAGATGCTTATCTATAAGCAAAGAGAGATAGGCATAATAAAGCTTGGACATATTAACATAAATGGAATTGGAAGCAAGCAATTAAACGTGGAAGAATTTATACGAAATAATGACTTAAACATTTTCTCAATTAATGAAACGTGATAAAAATAAGACTATCCTCCAATACTTATTAATGGATATAGGACGTATTTCAAGAACTCAGGAAAAGGAGGAGGAGTTTGCTTAATTGCTAGAGATTAACTTAACAGCACGGAATAGAATAACATATAACAATTAGCTCAAGAGAGGTTCGTTACAATCAAACTAGATAATATATTCATAACATCTTGTTACATGCCAGATAACAGCAAGAGTGAAAATATAAAAGACAAAGCATATGAATATATAAATGTATTCCTTAATTCTTTTCCTGACAACTCACATATATTATTAGGAGATTTTAACGCTCTACTATAAGACTTTGGGGATAACCCTATTAACAACTATGACAATACAAATAGATTCTAAGAATTCGCTCTCTAAAACGATTTAGAAATAATAAACGATGCAAATATGAACACATGCTTATATCGGGAAGTGGAGATTATACGGTGAGACTATGGGACGTCAAGACAGGTACCTGTAAGACCATGAGTGGTCACACTAATTGTGTATATGCTGTGGCTATATCCAGTGATTCAGAGTTCATCGTATCGGGAAGTTGAGATTAGACGGTGAGACTATGGGACGTCAAGACAGGTACCTGTAAGACCATGAGTGGTCACACTAATTGTGTATATGCTGTGGCTATATCCAGTGATTCAGAGTTCATCGTATCGGGAAGTTGAGATTAGACGGTGAGACTATGGGACGTCAAGACAGGTACCTGTAAGACCATGAGTGGTCACACTAATTGTGTATATGCTGTGGCTATATCCAGTGATTCAGAGTTCATCGTATCGGGAAGTAGAGATTATACGGTGAGACTATGGGACGTCAAGACAGGTACCTGTAAGACCATGAGTGGTCACACTAATTGTGTATATGCTGTGGCTATATCCAGTGATTCAGAGTTCATCGTATCGGGAAGTAGAGATTATACGGTGAGACTATGGGACGTCAAGACAGGTACCTGTAAGACCATGAGTGGTCACACTAGTTATGTATCATCTGTGGCTATATCCAGTGATTCAGAGTACATCGTATCGGGAAGTAGAGATTATACGGTGAGACTATGGGACGTCAAGACAGGTACCTGTAAGACCATGAGTGGTCACACTAATTGTGTATATGCTGTGGCTATATCCAGTGATTCAGAGTACATCGTATCGGGAAGTAGAGATTATACGGTGAGACTATGGGACGTCAAGACAGGTACCTGTAAGACCATGAGTGGTCACACTAATTGTGTATATGCTGTGGCTATATCCAGTGATTCAGAGTTCATCGTATCGGGAAGTAGAGATTATACGGTGAGACTATGGGACGTCAAGACAGGTACCTGTAAGACCATGAGTGGTCACACTAATTTTGTATATGCTGTGGCTATATCCAGTGATTCAGAGTTCATCGTATCGGGAAGTCATGATTAGACGGTGAGACTATGGGACGTCAAGACAGGTACCTGTAAGACCATGAGTGGTCACACTAGTTATGTATCATCTGTGGCTATATCCAGTGATTCAGAGTTCATCGTATCGGGAAGTAGAGATTATACGGTGAGACTATGGGACGTCAAGACAGGTACCTGTAAGACCATGAGTGGTCACACAAATTTTGTATGATCTGTGGCTATATCCAGTGATTCAGAGTTCATCGTATCGGGAAGTTGAGATTAGACGGTGAGACTATGGGACGTCAAGACAGGTACCTGTAAGACCATGAGTGGTCACACAAATTTTGTATGATCTGTGGCTATATCCAGTGATTCAGAGTTCATCGTATCGGGAAGTAGAGATTATACGGTGAGACTATGGGACTTCAAGACAGGTACCTGTAAGACCATGAGTGGTCACACTAATTGCGTATATGCTGTGGCTATATCCAGTGATTCAGAGTTCATCGTATCGGGAAGTTGAGATTAGACGGTGAGACTATGGGACGTCAAGACAGGTACCTGTAAGACCATGAGTGGTCACACTAATTGTGTATATGCTGTGGCTATATCCAGTGATTCAGAGTTCATCGTATCGGGAAGTAGAGATTATACGGTGAGACTATGGGACGTCAAGACAGGTACCTGTAAGACCATGAGTGGTCACACAAATTTTGTATGATCTGTGGCTATATCCAGTGATTCAGAGTTCATCGTATCGGGAAGTAGAGATTATACGGTGAGACTATGGGACGTCAAGACAGGTACCTGTAAGACCATGAGTGGTCACACTAGTTATGTATCATCTGTGGCTATATCCAGTGATTCAGAGTACATCGTATCGGGAAGTAGAGATTATACGGTGAGACTATGGGACGTCAAGACAGGTCCTGTAAGACCATGAGTGGTCACACTAGTCATGTATGATCTGTGGCTATATCCAGTGATTCAGAGTTCATCGTATCGGGAAGTTGAGATTAGACGGTGAGACTATGGGACGTCAAGACAGGTACCTGTAAGACCATGAGTGGTCACACTAGTCATGTATGATCTGTGGCTATATCCAGTGATTCAGAGTTCATCGTATCGGGAAGTAGAGATTATACGGTGAGACTATGGGACGTCAAGACAGGTACCTGTAAGACCATGAGTGGTCACACTAGTTATGTATCATCTGTGGCTATATCCAGTGATTCAGAGTACATCGTATCGGGAAGTAGAGATTATACGGTGAGACTATGGGACGTCAAGACAGGTACCTGTAAGACCATGAGTGGTCACACTAATTGTGTATATGCTGTGGCTATATCCAGTGATTCAGAGTTCATCGTATCGGGAAGTTGAGATTAGACGGTGAGACTATGGGACGTCAAGACAGGTACCTGTAAGACCATGAGTGGTCACACAAATTTTGTATGATCTGTGGCTATATCCAGTGATTCAGAGTTCATCGTATCGGGAAGTAGAGATTATACGGTGAGACTATGGGACTTCAAGACAGGTACCTGTAAGACCATGAGTGGTCACACTAATTGCGTATATGCTGTGGCTATATCCAGTGATTCAGAGTTCATCGTATCGGGAAGTTGAGATTAGACGGTGAGACTATGGGACGTCAAGACAGGTACCTGTAAGACCATGAGTGGTCACACTAGTCATGTATGATCTGTGGCTATATCCAGTGATTCAGAGTTCATCGTATCGGGAAGTTGAGATTAGACGGTGAGACTATGGGACGTCAAGACAGGTACCTGTAAGACCATGAGTGGTCACACAAATTTTGTATGATCTGTGGCTATATCCAGTGATTCAGAGTTCATCGTATCGGGAAGTAGAGATTATACGGTGAGACTATGGGACGTCAAGACAGGTACCTGTAAGACCATGAGTGGTCACACTAGTTATGTATCATCTGTGGCTATATCCAGTGATTCAGAGTACATCGTATCGGGAAGTAGAGATTATACGGTGAGACTATGGGACGTCAAGACAGGTCCTGTAAGACCATGAGTGGTCACACTAGTCATGTATGATCTGTGGCTATATCCAGTGATTCAGAGTTCATCGTATCGGGAAGTTGAGATTAGACGGTGAGACTATGGGACGTCAAGACAGGTACCTGTAAGACCATGAGTGGTCACACTAGTCATGTATGATCTGTGGCTATATCCAGTGATTCAGAGTTCATCGTATCGGGAAGTAGAGATTATACGGTGAGACTATGGGACGTCAAGACAGGTACCTGTAAGACCATGAGTGGTCACACTAGTTATGTATCATCTGTGGCTATATCCAGTGATTCAGAGTACATCGTATCGGGAAGTAGAGATTATACGGTGAGACTATGGGACGTCAAGACAGGTACCTGTAAGACCATGAGTGGTCACACTAATTGTGTATATGCTGTGGCTATATCCAGTGATTCAGAGTTCATCGTATCGGGAAGTTGAGATTAGACGGTGAGACTATGGGACGTCAAGACAGGTACCTGTAAGACCATGAGTGGTCACACAAATTTTGTATGATCTGTGGCTATATCCAGTGATTCAGAGTTCATCGTATCGGGAAGTTGAGATTAGACGGTGAGACTATGGGACGTCAAGACAGGTACCTGTAAGACCATGAGTGGTCACACTAATTGTGTATATGCTGTGGCTATATCCAGTGATTCAGAGTTCATCGTATCGGGAAGTAGAGATTATACGGTGAGACTATGGGACGTCAAGACAGGTACCTGTAAGACCATGAGTGGTCACACTAATTGTGTATATGCTGTGGCTATATCCAGTGATTGAGTTCATCGTATCGGGAAGTTGAGATTAGACGGTGAGACTATGGGACGTCAAGACAGGTACCTGTAAGACCATGAGTGGTCACACTAATTGTGTATATGCTGTGGCTATATCCAGTGATTCAGAGTTCATCGTATCGGGAAGTTGAGATTAGACGGTGAGACTATGGGACGTCAAGACAGGTACCTGTAAGACCATGAGTGGTCACACTAATTGTGTATATGCTGTGGCTATATCCAGTGATTCAGAGTTCATCGTATCGGGAAGTAGAGATTATACGGTGAGACTATGGGACGTCAAGACAGGTACCTGTAAGACCATGAGTGGTCACACTAGTTGTGTATAGGCTGTGGCTATATCCAGTGATTCAGAGTTCATCGTATCGGGAAGTTGAGATTATACGGTGAGACTATGGGACGTCAAGACAGGTACCTGTAAGACCATGAGTGGTCACACTAGTTATGTATCATCTGTGGTTATATCCAGTGATTCAGAGTTCATCGTATCGGGAAGTAGAGATTATACGGTGAGACTATGGGACGTCAAGACAGGTACCTGTAAGACCATGAGTGGTCACACTAGTTATGTATCATCTGTGGCTATATCCAGTGATTCAGAGTACATCGTATCGGGAAGTAGAGATTATACGGTGAGACTATGGGACGTCAAGACAGGTACCTGTAAGACCATGAGTGGTCACACTAATTGTGTATATGCTGTGGCTATATCCAGTGATTCAGAGTTCATCGTATCGGGAAGTTGAGATTAGACGGTGAGACTATGGGACGTCAAGACAGGTACCTGTAAGACCATGAGTGGTCACACAAATTTTGTATGATCTGTGGCTATATCCAGTGATTCAGAGTTCATCGTATCGGGAAGTTGAGATTAGACGGTGAGACTATGGGACGTCAAGACAGGTACCTGTAAGACCATGAGTGGTCACACAAATTTTGTATGATCTGTGGCTATATCCAGTGATTCAGAGTTCATCGTATCGGGAAGTAGAGATTATACGGTGAGACTATGGGACGTCAAGACAGGTACCTGTAAGACCATGAGTGGTCACACTAATTGTGTATATGCTGTGGCTATATCCAGTGATTCAGAGTTCATCGTATCGGGAAGTTGAGATTAGACGGTGAGACTATGGGACGTCAAGACAGGTACCTGTAAGACCATGAGTGGTCACACTAATTGTGTATATGCTGTGGCTATATCCAGTGATTCAGAGTTCATCGTATCGGGAAGTTGAGATTAGACGGTGAGACTATGGGACGTCAAGACAGGTACCTGTAAGACCATGAGTGGTCACACTAATTGTGTATATGCTGTGGCTATATCCAGTGATTCAGAGTTCATCGTATCGGGAAGTTGAGATTAGACGGTGAGACTATGGGACGTCAAGACAGGTACCTGTAAGACCATGAGTGGTCACACTAATTGTGTATATGCTGTGGCTATATCCAGTGATTCAGAGTTCATCGTATCGGGAAGTAGAGATTATACGGTGAGACTATGGGACGTCAAGACAGGTACCTGTAAGACCATGAGTGGTCACACTAGTTGTGTATAGGCTGTGGCTATATCCAGTGATTCAGAGTTCATCGTATCGGGAAGTTGAGATTATACGGTGAGACTATGGGACGTCAAGACAGGTACCTGTAAGACCATGAGTGGTCACACTAGTTATGTATCATCTGTGGTTATATCCAGTGATTCAGAGTTCATCGTATCGGGAAGTAGAGATTATACGGTGAGACTATGGGACGTCAAGACAGGTACCTGTAAGACCATGAGTGGTCACACTAGTTATGTATCATCTGTGGCTATATCCAGTGATTCAGAGTACATCGTATCGGGAAGTAGAGATTATACGGTGAGACTATGGGACGTCAAGACAGGTACCTGTAAGACCATGAGTGGTCACACTAATTGTGTATATGCTGTGGCTATATCCAGTGATTCAGAGTTCATCGTATCGGGAAGTTGAGATTAGACGGTGAGACTATGGGACGTCAAGACAGGTACCTGTAAGACCATGAGTGGTCACACAAATTTTGTATGATCTGTGGCTATATCCAGTGATTCAGAGTTCATCGTATCGGGAAGTTGAGATTAGACGGTGAGACTATGGGACGTCAAGACAGGTACCTGTAAGACCATGAGTGGTCACACAAATTTTGTATGATCTGTGGCTATATCCAGTGATTCAGAGTTCATCGTATCGGGAAGTAGAGATTATACGGTGAGACTATGGGACGTCAAGACAGGTACCTGTAAGACCATGAGTGGTCACACTAATTGTGTATATGCTGTGGCTATATCCAGTGATTCAGAGTTCATCGTATCGGGAAGTTGAGATTAGACGGTGAGACTATGGGACGTCAAGACAGGTACCTGTAAGACCATGAGTGGTCACACAGATTATGTATATGCTGTGGCTATATCCAGTGATTCAGAGTTCATCGTATCGGGAAGTAGAGATAATACGGTGAGACTATGGGACGTCAAGACAGGTACCTGTAAGACCATGAGTGGTCACACAAATTTTGTATGATCTGTGGCTATATCCAGTGATTCAGAGTTCATCGTATCGGGAAGTAGAGATTATACGGTGAGACTATGGGACGTCAAGACAGGTACCTGTAAGACCATGAGTGGTCACACAAATTTTGTATGATCTGTGGCTATATCCAGTGATTCAGAGTTCATCGTATCGGGAAGTAGAGATTATACGGTGAGACTATGGGACGTCAAGACAGGTACCTGTAAGACCATGAGTGGTCACACTAATTGTGTATATGCTGTGGCTATATCCAGTGATTCAGAGTTCATCGTATCGGGAAGTTGAGATTAGACGGTGAGACTATGGGACGTCAAGACAGGTACCTGTAAGACCATGAGTGGTCACACTAGTTATGTATCATCTGTGGCTATATCCAGTGATTCAGAGTTCATCGTATCGGGAAGTAGAGATTATACGGTGAGACTATGGGACGTCAAGACAGGTACCTGTAAGACCATGAGTGGTCACACTAATTGTGTATATGCTGTGGCTATATCCAGTGATTCAGAGTTCATCGTATCGGGAAGTTGAGATTAGACGGTGAGACTATGGGACGTCAAGACAGGTACCTGTAAGACCATGAGTGGTCACACAGATTATGTATATGCTGTGGCTATATCCAGTGATTCAGAGTTCATCGTATCGGGAAGTAGAGATAATACGGTGAGACTATGGGACGTCAAGACAGGTACCTGTAAGACCATGAGTGGTCACACAAATTTTGTATGATCTGTGGCTATATCCAGTGATTCAGAGTTCATCGTATCGGGAAGTTAAGATTATACGGTGAGACTATGGGACGTCAAGACAGGTACCTGTAAGACCATGAGTGGTCACACTAATTGTGTATATGCTGTGGCTATATCCAGTGATTCAGAGTTCATCGTATCGGGAAGTGGAGATAATACGGTGAGACTATGGGACGTCAAGACAGGTACCTGTAAGACCATGAGTGGTCACACTAATTGTGTATATGCTGTGGCTATATCCAGTGATTCAGAGTTCATCGTATCGGGAAGTAGAGATTATACGGTGAGACTATGGGACGTCAAGACAGGTACCTGTAAGACCATGAGTGGTCACACAAATTTTGTATGATCTGTGGCTATATCCAGTGATTCAGAGTTCATCGTATCGGGAAGTAGAGATTATACGGTGAGACTATGGGACGTCAAGACAGGTACCTGTAAGACCATGAGTGGTCACACTAATTGTGTATATGCTGTGGCTATATCCAGTGATTCAGAGTTCATCGTATCGGGAAGTTGAGATTAGACGGTGAGACTATGGGACGTCAAGACAGGTACCTGTAAGACCATGAGTGGTCACACTAATTGTGTATATGCTGTGGCTATATCCAGTGATTCAGAGTTCATCGTATCGGGAAGTGGAGATTAGACGGTGAGACTATGGGACGTCAAGACAGGTACCTGTAAGACCATGAGTGGTCACACTAATTGTGTATGATCTGTGGCTATATCCAGTGATTCAGAGTTCATCGTATCGGGAAGTAGAGATAATACGGTGAGACTATGGGACGTCAAGACAGGTACCTGTAAGACCATGAGTGGTCACACTAATTGTGTATATGCTGTGGCTATATCCAGTGATTCAGAGTTCATCGTATCGGGAAGTAGAGATTATACGGTGAGACTATGGGACGTCAAGACAGGTACCTGTAAGACCATGAGTGGTCACACTAGTTATGTATGATCTGTGGCTATATCCAGTGATTCAGAGTTCATCGTATCGGGAAGTAGAGATAATACGGTGAGACTATGGGACGTCAAGACAGGTACCTGTAAGACCATGAGTGGTCACACTAATTTTGTATGATCTGTGGCTATATCCAGTGATTCAGAGTTCATCGTATCGGGAAGTAGAGATTATACGGTGAGACTATGGGACGTCAAGAAAGGTACCTGTAAGACCATGAGTGGTCACACAAATTTTGTATGATCTGTGGCTATATCCAGTGATTCAGAGTTCATCGTATCGGGAAGTAGAGATAATACGGTGAGACTATGGGACGTCAAGACAGGTACCTGTAAGACCATGAGTGGTCACACAAATTTTGTATGATCTGTGGCTATATCCAGTGATTCAGAGTTCATCGTATCGGGAGGTTAAGATTATACGGTGAGACTATGGGACGTCAAGACAGGTACCTGTAAGACCATGAGTGGTCACACTAGTTGTGTATAGGCTGTGGCTATATCCAGTGATTCAGAGTTCATCGTATCGGGAAGTAGAGATAATACGGTGAGACTATGGGACGTCAAGACAGGTACCTGTAAGACCATGAGTGGTCACACTAGTCATGTATGATCTGTGGCTATATCCAGTGATTCAGAGTTCATCGTATCGGGAAGTAGAGATTATACGGTGAGACTATGGGACGTCAAGACAGGTACCTGTAAGACCATGAGTGGTCACACTAATTGTGTATATGCTGTGGCTATATCCAGTGATTCAGAGTTCATCGTATCGGGAAGTAGAGATTATACGGTGAGACTATGGGACGTCAAGACAGGTACCTGTAAGACCATGAGTGGTCACACTAATTTTGTATGATCTGTGGCTATATCCAGTGATTCAGAGTTCATCGTATCGGGAAGTAGAGATTATACGGTGAGACTATGGGACGTCAAGACAGGTACCTGTAAGACCATGAGTGGTCACACTAATTGTGTATATGCTGTGGCTATATCCAGTGATTCAGAGTTCATCGTATCGGGAAGTAGAGATTATACGGTGAGACTATGGGACGTCAAGACAGGTACCTGTAAGACCATGAGTGGTCACACTAATTGTGTATATGCTGTGGCTATATCCAGTGATTCAGAGTTCATCGTATCGGGAAGTAGAGATTATACGGTGAGACTATGGGACGTCAAGACAGGTACCTGTAAGACCATGAGTGGTCACACAAATTTTGTATGATCTGTGGCTATATCCAGTGATTCAGAGTTCATCGTATCGGGAAGTGGAGATTATACGGTGAGACTATGGGACGTCAAGACAGGTACCTGTAAGACCATGAGTGGTCACACTAGTTGTGTATAGGCTGTGGCTATATCCAGTGATTCAGAGTTCATCGTATCGGGAAGTGGAGATTATACGGTGAGACTATGGGACGTCAAGACAGGTACCTGTAAGACCATGAGTGGTCACACAAATTTTGTATGATCTGTGGCTATATCCAGTGATTCAGAGTTCATCGTATCGGGAAGTAGAGATAATACGGTGAGACTATGGGACGTCAAGACAGGTACCTGTAAGACCATGAGTGGTCACACTAGTCATGTATGATCTGTGGCTATATCCAGTGATTCAGAGTTCATCGTATCGGGAAGTAGAGATTATACGGTGAGACTATGGGACGTCAAGACAGGTACCTGTAAGACCATGAGTGGTCACACTAATTGTGTATATGCTGTGGCTATATCCAGTGATTCAGAGTTCATCGTATCGGGAAGTAGAGATTATACGGTGAGACTATGGGACGTCAAGACAGGTACCTGTAAGACCATGAGTGGTCACACTAGTTGTGTATAGGCTGTGGCTATATCCAGTGATTCAGAGTTCATCGTATCGGGAAGTAGAGATAATACGGTGAGACTATGGGACGTCAAGACAGGTACCTGTAAGACCATGAGTGGTCACACAAATTTTGTATGATCTGTGGCTATATCCAGTGATTCAGAGTTCATCGTATCGGGAAGTAGAGATTATACGGTGAGACTATGGGACGTCAAGACAGGTACCTGTAAGACCATGAGTGGTCACACAAATTTTGTATGATCTGTGGCTATATCCAGTGATTCAGAGTTCATCGTATCGGGAAGTAGAGATTATACGGTGAGACTATGGGACGTCAAGACAGGTACCTGTAAGACCATGAGTGGTCACACTAGTTGTGTATGATCTGTGGCTATATCCAGTGATTCAGAGTTCATCGTATCGGGAAGTTGAGATTATACGGTGAGACTATGGGACGTCAAGACAGGTACCTGTAAGACCATGAGTTGTCACACTAGTTATGTATCATCTGTGGCTATATCCAGTGATTCAGAGTTCATCGTATCGGGAAGTAGAGATTATACGGTGAGACTATGGGACGTCAAGACAGGTACCTGTAAGACCATGAGTGGTCACACTAATTGTGTATATGCTGTGGCTATATCCAGTGATTCAGAGTTCATCGTATCGGGAAGTAGAGATTATACGGTGAGACTATGGGACGTCAAGACAGGTACCTGTAAGACCATGAGTGGTCACACTAGTTGTGTATAGGCTGTGGCTATATCCAGTGATTCAGAGTTCATCGTATCGGGAAGTAGAGATAATACGGTGAGACTATGGGACGTCAAGACAGGTACCTGTAAGACCATGAGTGGTCACACAAATTTTGTATGATCTGTGGCTATATCCAGTGATTCAGAGTTCATCGTATCGGGAAGTAGAGATTATACGGTGAGACTATGGGACGTCAAGACAGGTACCTGTAAGACCATGAGTGGTCACACAAATTTTGTATGATCTGTGGCTATATCCAGTGATTCAGAGTTCATCGTATCGGGAAGTAGAGATTATACGGTGAGACTATGGGACGTCAAGACAGGTACCTGTAAGACCATGAGTGGTCACACTAGTTGTGTATGATCTGTGGCTATATCCAGTGATTCAGAGTTCATCGTATCGGGAAGTTGAGATTATACGGTGAGACTATGGGACGTCAAGACAGGTACCTGTAAGACCATGAGTGGTCACACTAGTCATGTATGATCTGTGGCTATATCCAGTGATTCAGAGTTCATCGTATCGGGAAGTAGAGATTATACGGTGAGACTATGGGACGTCAAGACAGGTACCTGTAAGACCATGAGTGGTCACACTAATTGTGTATATGCTGTGGCTATATCCAGTGATTCAGAGTTCATCGTATCGGGAAGTAGAGATTATACGGTGAGACTATGGGACGTCAAGACAGGTACCTGTAAGACCATGAGTGGTCACACTAGTTGTGTATAGGCTGTGGCTATATCCAGTGATTCAGAGTTCATCGTATCGGGAAGTAGAGATAATACGGTGAGACTATGGGACGTCAAGACAGGTACCTGTAAGACCATGAGTGGTCACACAAATTTTGTATGATCTGTGGCTATATCCAGTGATTCAGAGTTCATCGTATCGGGAAGTAGAGATTATACGGTGAGACTATGGGACGTCAAGACAGGTACCTGTAAGACCATGAGTGGTCACACAAATTTTGTATGATCTGTGGCTATATCCAGTGATTCAGAGTTCATCGTATCGGGAAGTAGAGATTATACGGTGAGACTATGGGACGTCAAGACAGGTACCTGTAAGACCATGAGTGGTCACACTAGTTGTGTATGATCTGTGGCTATATCCAGTGATTCAGAGTTCATCGTATCGGGAAGTTGAGATTATACGGTGAGACTATGG
Source organism: Loxodes magnus (assembly GCA_946699065.1). Classification (NCBI taxonomy): domain Eukaryota; phylum Ciliophora; class Karyorelictea; order Loxodida; family Loxodidae; genus Loxodes; species Loxodes magnus. The sequence goes on from CAMPDV010002166.1 coordinate 55,487, forward strand.
GACGTCAAGACAGGTACCTGTAAGACCATGAGTGGTCACACTAATTGTGTATGATCTGTGGCTATATCCAGTGATTCAGAGTTCATCGTATCGGGAAGTAGAGATAATACGGTGAGACTATGGGACGTCAAGACAGGTACCTGTAAGACCATGAGTGGTCACACTAATTTTGTATGATCTGTGGCTATATCCAGTGATTCAGAGTTCATCGTATCGGGAAGTAGAGATTATACGGTGAGACTATGGGACGTCAAGAAAGGTACCTGTAAGACCATGAGTGGTCACACAAATTTTGTATGATCTGTGGCTATATCCAGTGATTCAGAGTTCATCGTATCGGGAAGTAGAGATAATACGGTGAGACTATGGGACGTCAAGACAGGTACCTGTAAGACCATGAGTGGTCACACAAATTTTGTATGATCTGTGGCTATATCCAGTGATTCAGAGTTCATCGTATCGGGAGGTTAAGATTATACGGTGAGACTATGGGACGTCAAGACAGGTACCTGTAAGACCATGAGTGGTCACACTAATTGTGTATATGCTGTGGCTATATCCAGTGATTCAGAGTTCATCGTATCGGGAAGTAGAGATTATACGGTGAGACTATGGGACGTCAAGACAGGTACCTGTAAGACCATGAGTGGTCACACTAATTGTGTATATGCTGTGGCTATATCCAGTGATTCAGAGTTCATCGTATCGGGAAGTAGAGATTATACGGTGAGACTATGGGACGTCAAGACAGGTACCTGTAAGACCATGAGTGGTCACACTAATTGTGTATATGCTGTGGCTATATCCAGTGATTCAGAGTTCATCGTATCGGGAAGTTCAACTTCCCGATACGATGAACTCTGAATCACTGGATATAGCCACAGATCATACAAAATTTGTGTGACCACTCATGGTCTTACAGGTACCTGTCTTGACGTCCCATAGTCTCACCGTATAATCTCTACTTCCCGATACGATGTACTCTGAATCACTGGATATAGCCACAGCATATACACAATTAGTGTGACCACTCATGGTCTTACAGGTACCTGTCTTGACGTCCCATAGTCTCACCGTATAATCTCCACTTCCCGATACGATGAACTCTGAATCACTGGATATAGCCACAGATCATACACAATTAGTGTGACCACTCATGGTCTTACAGGTACCTGTCTTGACGTCCCATAGTCTCACCGTATAATCTCTACTTCCCGATACGATGAACTCTGAATCACTGGATATAGCCACAGATCATACATAACTAGTGTGACCACTCATGGTCTTACAGGTACCTGTCTTGACGTCCCATAGTCTCACCGTATAATCTCTACTTCCCGATACGATGAACTCTGAATCACTGGATATAGCCACAGCCTATACACAACTAGTGTGACCACTCATGGTCTTACAGGTACCTGTCTTGACGTCCCATAGTCTCACCGTATAATCTCTACTTCCCGATACGATGAACTCTGAATCACTGGATATAGCCACAGCATATACACAATTAGTGTGACCACTCATGGTCTTACAGGTACCTGTCTTGACGTCCCATAGTCTCACCGTATAATCTCTACTTCCCGATACGATGAACTCTGAATCACTGGATATAGCCACAGATCATACAAAATTTGTGTGACCACTCATGGTCTTACAGGTACCTGTCTTGACGTCCCATAGTCTCACCGTATAATCTCTACTTCCCGATACGATGAACTCTGAATCACTGGATATAGCCACAGATGATACACAACTAGTGTGACCACTCATGGTCTTACAGGTACCTGTCTTGACGTCCCATAGTCTCACCGTATAATCTCTACTTCCCGATACGATGAACTCTGAATCACTGGATATAGCCACAGCATATACATGACTAGTGTGACCACTCATGGTCTTACAGGTACCTGTCTTGACGTCCCATAGTCTCACCGTCTAATCATGACTTCCCGATACGATGAACTCTGAATCACTGGATATAGCCACAGATCATACAAAATTTGTGTGACCACTCATGGTCTTACAGGTACCTGTCTTGACGTCCCATAGTCTCACCGTATAATCTCTACTTCCCGATACGATGAACTCTGAATCACTGGATATAGCCACAGCATATACACAATTAGTGTGACCACTCATGGTCTTACAGGTACCTGTCTTGACGTCCCATAGTCTCACCGTATAATCTCTACTTCCCGATACGATGAACTCTGAATCACTGGATATAGCCACAGATCATACAAAATTTGTGTGACCACTCATGGTCTTACAGGTACCTGTCTTGACGTCCCATAGTCTCACCGTATTATCTCTACTTCCCGATACGATGAACTCTGAATCACTGGATATAGCCACAGCATATACACAATTAGTGTGACCACTCATGGTCTTACAGGTACCTGTCTTGACGTCCCATAGTCTCACCGTATAATCTCAACTTCCCGATACGATGAACTCTGAATCACTGGATATAGCCACAGATCATACACAACTAGTGTGACCACTCATGGTCTTACAGGTACCTGTCTTGACGTCCCATAGTCTCACCGTATAATCTCTACTTCCCGATACGATGAACTCTGAATCACTGGATATAGCCACAGATCATACAAAATTTGTGTGACCACTCATGGTCTTACAGGTACCTGTCTTGACGTCCCATAGTCTCACCGTATAATCTCTACTTCCCGATACGATGAACTCTGAATCACTGGATATAGCCACAGATCATACAAAATTTGTGTGACCACTCATGGTCTTACAGGTACCTGTCTTGACGTCCCATAGTCTCACCGTATTATCTCTACTTCCCGATACGATGAACTCTGAATCACTGGATATAGCCACAGCCTATACACAACTAGTGTGACCACTCATGGTCTTACAGGTACCTGTCTTGACGTCCCATAGTCTCACCGTATAATCTCTACTTCCCGATACGATGAACTCTGAATCACTGGATATAGCCACAGCATATACACAATTAGTGTGACCACTCATGGTCTTACAGGTACCTGTCTTGACGTCCCATAGTCTCACCGTATAATCTCTACTTCCCGATACGATGAACTCTGAATCACTGGATATAGCCACAGATCATACATGACTAGTGTGACCACTCATGGTCTTACAGGTACCTGTCTTGACGTCCCATAGTCTCACCGTATAATCTCAACTTCCCGATACGATGAACTCTGAATCACTGGATATAGCCACAGATCATACACAACTAGTGTGACCACTCATGGTCTTACAGGTACCTGTCTTGACGTCCCATAGTCTCACCGTATAATCTCTACTTCCCGATACGATGAACTCTGAATCACTGGATATAGCCACAGATCATACAAAATTTGTGTGACCACTCATGGTCTTACAGGTACCTGTCTTGACGTCCCATAGTCTCACCGTATAATCTCTACTTCCCGATACGATGAACTCTGAATCACTGGATATAGCCACAGATCATACAAAATTTGTGTGACCACTCATGGTCTTACAGGTACCTGTCTTGACGTCCCATAGTCTCACCGTATTATCTCTACTTCCCGATACGATGAACTCTGAATCACTGGATATAGCCACAGCCTATACACAACTAGTGTGACCACTCATGGTCTTACAGGTACCTGTCTTGACGTCCCATAGTCTCACCGTATAATCTCTACTTCCCGATACGATGAACTCTGAATCACTGGATATAGCCACAGCATATACACAATTAGTGTGACCACTCATGGTCTTACAGGTACCTGTCTTGACGTCCCATAGTCTCACCGTATAATCTCTACTTCCCGATACGATGAACTCTGAATCACTGGATATAGCCACAGATCATACATGACTAGTGTGACCACTCATGGTCTTACAGGTACCTGTCTTGACGTCCCATAGTCTCACCGTATTATCTCTACTTCCCGATACGATGAACTCTGAATCACTGGATATAGCCACAGATCATACAAAATTTGTGTGACCACTCATGGTCTTACAGGTACCTGTCTTGACGTCCCATAGTCTCACCGTATAATCTCCACTTCCCGATACGATGAACTCTGAATCACTGGATATAGCCACAGCCTATACACAACTAGTGTGACCACTCATGGTCTTACAGGTACCTGTCTTGACGTCCCATAGTCTCACCGTATAATCTCCACTTCCCGATACGATGAACTCTGAATCACTGGATATAGCCACAGATCATACAAAATTTGTGTGACCACTCATGGTCTTACAGGTACCTGTCTTGACGTCCCATAGTCTCACCGTATAATCTCTACTTCCCGATACGATGAACTCTGAATCACTGGATATAGCCACAGCATATACACAATTAGTGTGACCACTCATGGTCTTACAGGTACCTGTCTTGACGTCCCATAGTCTCACCGTATAATCTCTACTTCCCGATACGATGAACTCTGAATCACTGGATATAGCCACAGCATATACACAATTAGTGTGACCACTCATGGTCTTACAGGTACCTGTCTTGACGTCCCATAGTCTCACCGTATAATCTCTACTTCCCGATACGATGAACTCTGAATCACTGGATATAGCCACAGATCATACAAAATTTGTGTGACCACTCATGGTCTTACAGGTACCTGTCTTGACGTCCCATAGTCTCACCGTATAATCTCTACTTCCCGATACGATGAACTCTGAATCACTGGATATAGCCACAGCATATACACAATTAGTGTGACCACTCATGGTCTTACAGGTACCTGTCTTGACGTCCCATAGTCTCACCGTATAATCTCTACTTCCCGATACGATGAACTCTGAATCACTGGATATAGCCACAGCATATACACAATTAGTGTGACCACTCATGGTCTTACAGGTACCTGTCTTGACGTCCCATAGTCTCACCGTATAATCTCTACTTCCCGATACGATGAACTCTGAATCACTGGATATAGCCACAGCATATACACAATTAGTGTGACCACTCATGGTCTTACAGGTACCTGTCTTGACGTCCCATAGTCTCACCGTATAATCTTAACCTCCCGATACGATGAACTCTGAATCACTGGATATAGCCACAGATCATACAAAATTTGTGTGACCACTCATGGTCTTACAGGTACCTGTCTTGACGTCCCATAGTCTCACCGTATTATCTCTACTTCCCGATACGATGAACTCTGAATCACTGGATATAGCCACAGATCATACAAAATTTGTGTGACCACTCATGGTCTTACAGGTACCTTTCTTGACGTCCCATAGTCTCACCGTATAATCTCTACTTCCCGATACGATGAACTCTGAATCACTGGATATAGCCACAGATCATACAAAATTAGTGTGACCACTCATGGTCTTACAGGTACCTGTCTTGACGTCCCATAGTCTCACCGTATTATCTCTACTTCCCGATACGATGAACTCTGAATCACTGGATATAGCCACAGATCATACACAATTAGTGTGACCACTCATGGTCTTACAGGTACCTGTCTTGACGTCCCATAGTCTCACCGTATAATCTCAACTTCCCGATACGATGAACTCTGAATCACTGGATATAGCCACAGATCATACACAACTAGTGTGACCACTCATGGTCTTACAGGTACCTGTCTTGACGTCCCATAGTCTCACCGTATAATCTCTACTTCCCGATACGATGAACTCTGAATCACTGGATATAGCCACAGATCATACAAAATTTGTGTGACCACTCATGGTCTTACAGGTACCTGTCTTGACGTCCCATAGTCTCACCGTATAATCTCTACTTCCCGATACGATGAACTCTGAATCACTGGATATAGCCACAGATCATACAAAATTTGTGTGACCACTCATGGTCTTACAGGTACCTGTCTTGACGTCCCATAGTCTCACCGTATTATCTCTACTTCCCGATACGATGAACTCTGAATCACTGGATATAGCCACAGCCTATACACAACTAGTGTGACCACTCATGGTCTTACAGGTACCTGTCTTGACGTCCCATAGTCTCACCGTATAATCTCTACTTCCCGATACGATGAACTCTGAATCACTGGATATAGCCACAGCATATACACAATTAGTGTGACCACTCATGGTCTTACAGGTACCTGTCTTGACGTCCCATAGTCTCACCGTATAATCTCTACTTCCCGATACGATGAACTCTGAATCACTGGATATAGCCACAGATCATACATGACTAGTGTGACCACTCATGGTCTTACAGGTACCTGTCTTGACGTCCCATAGTCTCACCGTATAATCTCAACTTCCCGATACGATGAACTCTGAATCACTGGATATAGCCACAGATCATACACAACTAGTGTGACCACTCATGGTCTTACAGGTACCTGTCTTGACGTCCCATAGTCTCACCGTATAATCTCTACTTCCCGATACGATGAACTCTGAATCACTGGATATAGCCACAGATCATACAAAATTTGTGTGACCACTCATGGTCTTACAGGTACCTGTCTTGACGTCCCATAGTCTCACCGTATAATCTCTACTTCCCGATACGATGAACTCTGAATCACTGGATATAGCCACAGATCATACAAAATTTGTGTGACCACTCATGGTCTTACAGGTACCTGTCTTGACGTCCCATAGTCTCACCGTATTATCTCTACTTCCCGATACGATGAACTCTGAATCACTGGATATAGCCACAGCCTATACACAACTAGTGTGACCACTCATGGTCTTACAGGTACCTGTCTTGACGTCCCATAGTCTCACCGTATAATCTCTACTTCCCGATACGATGAACTCTGAATCACTGGATATAGCCACAGCATATACACAATTAGTGTGACCACTCATGGTCTTACAGGTACCTGTCTTGACGTCCCATAGTCTCACCGTATAATCTCTACTTCCCGATACGATGAACTCTGAATCACTGGATATAGCCACAGCATATACACAATTAGTGTGACCACTCATGGTCTTACAGGTACCTGTCTTGACGTCCCATAGTCTCACCGTATAATCTCTACTTCCCGATACGATGAACTCTGAATCACTGGATATAGCCACAGCATATACACAATTAGTGTGACCACTCATGGTCTTACAGGTACCTGTCTTGACGTCCCATAGTCTCACCGTATAATCTTAACCTCCCGATACGATGAACTCTGAATCACTGGATATAGCCACAGATCATACAAAATTTGTGTGACCACTCATGGTCTTACAGGTACCTGTCTTGACGTCCCATAGTCTCACCGTATTATCTCTACTTCCCGATACGATGAACTCTGAATCACTGGATATAGCCACAGATCATACAAAATTTGTGTGACCACTCATGGTCTTACAGGTACCTTTCTTGACGTCCCATAGTCTCACCGTATAATCTCTACTTCCCGATACGATGAACTCTGAATCACTGGATATAGCCACAGATCATACAAAATTAGTGTGACCACTCATGGTCTTACAGGTACCTGTCTTGACGTCCCATAGTCTCACCGTATTATCTCTACTTCCCGATACGATGAACTCTGAATCACTGGATATAGCCACAGATCATACACAATTAGTGTGACCACTCATGGTCTTACAGGTACCTGTCTTGACGTCCCATAGTCTCACCGTATAATCTCAACTTCCCGATACGATGAACTCTGAATCACTGGATATAGCCACAGATCATACACAACTAGTGTGACCACTCATGGTCTTACAGGTACCTGTCTTGACGTCCCATAGTCTCACCGTATAATCTCTACTTCCCGATACGATGAACTCTGAATCACTGGATATAGCCACAGATCATACAAAATTTGTGTGACCACTCATGGTCTTACAGGTACCTGTCTTGACGTCCCATAGTCTCACCGTATAATCTCTACTTCCCGATACGATGAACTCTGAATCACTGGATATAGCCACAGATCATACAAAATTTGTGTGACCACTCATGGTCTTACAGGTACCTGTCTTGACGTCCCATAGTCTCACCGTATTATCTCTACTTCCCGATACGATGAACTCTGAATCACTGGATATAGCCACAGCCTATACACAACTAGTGTGACCACTCATGGTCTTACAGGTACCTGTCTTGACGTCCCATAGTCTCACCGTATAATCTCTACTTCCCGATACGATGAACTCTGAATCACTGGATATAGCCACAGCATATACACAATTAGTGTGACCACTCATGGTCTTACAGGTACCTGTCTTGACGTCCCATAGTCTCACCGTATAATCTCTACTTCCCGATACGATGAACTCTGAATCACTGGATATAGCCACAGATCATACATGACTAGTGTGACCACTCATGGTCTTACAGGTACCTGTCTTGACGTCCCATAGTCTCACCGTATAATCTCAACTTCCCGATACGATGAACTCTGAATCACTGGATATAGCCACAGATCATACACAACTAGTGTGACCACTCATGGTCTTACAGGTACCTGTCTTGACGTCCCATAGTCTCACCGTATAATCTCTACTTCCCGATACGATGAACTCTGAATCACTGGATATAGCCACAGATCATACAAAATTTGTGTGACCACTCATGGTCTTACAGGTACCTGTCTTGACGTCCCATAGTCTCACCGTATAATCTCTACTTCCCGATACGATGAACTCTGAATCACTGGATATAGCCACAGATCATACAAAATTTGTGTGACCACTCATGGTCTTACAGGTACCTGTCTTGACGTCCCATAGTCTCACCGTATTATCTCTACTTCCCGATACGATGAACTCTGAATCACTGGATATAGCCACAGCCTATACACAACTAGTGTGACCACTCATGGTCTTACAGGTACCTGTCTTGACGTCCCATAGTCTCACCGTATAATCTCTACTTCCCGATACGATGAACTCTGAATCACTGGATATAGCCACAGCATATACACAATTAGTGTGACCACTCATGGTCTTACAGGTACCTGTCTTGACGTCCCATAGTCTCACCGTATAATCTCTACTTCCCGATACGATGAACTCTGAATCACTGGATATAGCCACAGATGATACATAACTAGTGTGACAACTCATGGTCTTACAGGTACCTGTCTTGACGTCCCATAGTCTCACCGTATAATCTCAACTTCCCGATACGATGAACTCTGAATCACTGGATATAGCCACAGATCATACACAACTAGTGTGACCACTCATGGTCTTACAGGTACCTGTCTTGACGTCCCATAGTCTCACCGTATAATCTCTACTTCCCGATACGATGAACTCTGAATCACTGGATATAGCCACAGATCATACAAAATTTGTGTGACCACTCATGGTCTTACAGGTACCTGTCTTGACGTCCCATAGTCTCACCGTATAATCTCTACTTCCCGATACGATGAACTCTGAATCACTGGATATAGCCACAGATCATACAAAATTTGTGTGACCACTCATGGTCTTACAGGTACCTGTCTTGACGTCCCATAGTCTCACCGTATTATCTCTACTTCCCGATACGATGAACTCTGAATCACTGGATATAGCCACAGCCTATACACAACTAGTGTGACCACTCATGGTCTTACAGGTACCTGTCTTGACGTCCCATAGTCTCACCGTATAATCTCTACTTCCCGATACGATGAACTCTGAATCACTGGATATAGCCACAGCATATACACAATTAGTGTGACCACTCATGGTCTTACAGGTACCTGTCTTGACGTCCCATAGTCTCACCGTATAATCTCTACTTCCCGATACGATGAACTCTGAATCACTGGATATAGCCACAGATCATACATGACTAGTGTGACCACTCATGGTCTTACAGGTACCTGTCTTGACGTCCCATAGTCTCACCGTATTATCTCTACTTCCCGATACGATGAACTCTGAATCACTGGATATAGCCACAGATCATACAAAATTTGTGTGACCACTCATGGTCTTACAGGTACCTGTCTTGACGTCCCATAGTCTCACCGTATAATCTCCACTTCCCGATACGATGAACTCTGAATCACTGGATATAGCCACAGCCTATACACAACTAGTGTGACCACTCATGGTCTTACAGGTACCTGTCTTGACGTCCCATAGTCTCACCGTATAATCTCCACTTCCCGATACGATGAACTCTGAATCACTGGATATAGCCACAGATCATACAAAATTTGTGTGACCACTCATGGTCTTACAGGTACCTGTCTTGACGTCCCATAGTCTCACCGTATAATCTCTACTTCCCGATACGATGAACTCTGAATCACTGGATATAGCCACAGCATATACACAATTAGTGTGACCACTCATGGTCTTACAGGTACCTGTCTTGACGTCCCATAGTCTCACCGTATAATCTCTACTTCCCGATACGATGAACTCTGAATCACTGGATATAGCCACAGCATATACACAATTAGTGTGACCACTCATGGTCTTACAGGTACCTGTCTTGACGTCCCATAGTCTCACCGTATAATCTCTACTTCCCGATACGATGAACTCTGAATCACTGGATATAGCCACAGATCATACAAAATTAGTGTGACCACTCATGGTCTTACAGGTACCTGTCTTGACGTCCCATAGTCTCACCGTATAATCTCTACTTCCCGATACGATGAACTCTGAATCACTGGATATAGCCACAGCATATACACAATTAGTGTGACCACTCATGGTCTTACAGGTACCTGTCTTGACGTCCCATAGTCTCACCGTATAATCTCTACTTCCCGATACGATGAACTCTGAATCACTGGATATAGCCACAGATCATACATGACTAGTGTGACCACTCATGGTCTTACAGGTACCTGTCTTGACGTCCCATAGTCTCACCGTATTATCTCTACTTCCCGATACGATGAACTCTGAATCACTGGATATAGCCACAGCCTATACACAACTAGTGTGACCACTCATGGTCTTACAGGTACCTGTCTTGACGTCCCATAGTCTCACCGTATAATCTTAACCTCCCGATACGATGAACTCTGAATCACTGGATATAGCCACAGATCATACAAAATTTGTGTGACCACTCATGGTCTTACAGGTACCTGTCTTGACGTCCCATAGTCTCACCGTATTATCTCTACTTCCCGATACGATGAACTCTGAATCACTGGATATAGCCACAGATCATACAAAATTTGTGTGACCACTCATGGTCTTACAGGTACCTTTCTTGACGTCCCATAGTCTCACCGTATAATCTCTACTTCCCGATACGATGAACTCTGAATCACTGGATATAGCCACAGATCATACAAAATTAGTGTGACCACTCATGGTCTTACAGGTACCTGTCTTGACGTCCCATAGTCTCACCGTATTATCTCTACTTCCCGATACGATGAACTCTGAATCACTGGATATAGCCACAGATCATACATAACTAGTGTGACCACTCATGGTCTTACAGGTACCTGTCTTGACGTCCCATAGTCTCACCGTATAATCTCTACTTCCCGATACGATGAACTCTGAATCACTGGATATAGCCACAGCATATACACAATTAGTGTGACCACTCATGGTCTTACAGGTACCTGTCTTGACGTCCCATAGTCTCACCGTATTATCTCTACTTCCCGATACGATGAACTCTGAATCACTGGATATAGCCACAGATCATACACAATTAGTGTGACCACTCATGGTCTTACAGGTACCTGTCTTGACGTCCCATAGTCTCACCGTCTAATCTCCACTTCCCGATACGATGAACTCTGAATCACTGGATATAGCCACAGCATATACACAATTAGTGTGACCACTCATGGTCTTACAGGTACCTGTCTTGACGTCCCATAGTCTCACCGTCTAATCTCAACTTCCCGATACGATGAACTCTGAATCACTGGATATAGCCACAGCATATACACAATTAGTGTGACCACTCATGGTCTTACAGGTACCTGTCTTGACGTCCCATAGTCTCACCGTATAATCTCTACTTCCCGATACGATGAACTCTGAATCACTGGATATAGCCACAGATCATACAAAATTTGTGTGACCACTCATGGTCTTACAGGTACCTGTCTTGACGTCCCATAGTCTCACCGTATAATCTCTACTTCCCGATACGATGAACTCTGAATCACTGGATATAGCCACAGCATATACACAATTAGTGTGACCACTCATGGTCTTACAGGTACCTGTCTTGACGTCCCATAGTCTCACCGTATTATCTCCACTTCCCGATACGATGAACTCTGAATCACTGGATATAGCCACAGCATATACACAATTAGTGTGACCACTCATGGTCTTACAGGTACCTGTCTTGACGTCCCATAGTCTCACCGTATAATCTTAACTTCCCGATACGATGAACTCTGAATCACTGGATATAGCCACAGATCATACAAAATTTGTGTGACCACTCATGGTCTTACAGGTACCTGTCTTGACGTCCCATAGTCTCACCGTATTATCTCTACTTCCCGATACGATGAACTCTGAATCACTGGATATAGCCACAGCATATACATAATCTGTGTGACCACTCATGGTCTTACAGGTACCTGTCTTGACGTCCCATAGTCTCACCGTCTAATCTCAACTTCCCGATACGATGAACTCTGAATCACTGGATATAGCCACAGCATATACACAATTAGTGTGACCACTCATGGTCTTACAGGTACCTGTCTTGACGTCCCATAGTCTCACCGTATAATCTCTACTTCCCGATACGATGAACTCTGAATCACTGGATATAGCCACAGATGATACATAACTAGTGTGACCACTCATGGTCTTACAGGTACCTGTCTTGACGTCCCATAGTCTCACCGTCTAATCTCAACTTCCCGATACGATGAACTCTGAATCACTGGATATAGCCACAGCATATACACAATTAGTGTGACCACTCATGGTCTTACAGGTACCTGTCTTGACGTCCCATAGTCTCACCGTATAATCTCTACTTCCCGATACGATGAACTCTGAATCACTGGATATAGCCACAGATCATACAAAATTTGTGTGACCACTCATGGTCTTACAGGTACCTGTCTTGACGTCCCATAGTCTCACCGTATAATCTCTACTTCCCGATACGATGAACTCTGAATCACTGGATATAGCCACAGATCATACAAAATTTGTGTGACCACTCATGGTCTTACAGGTACCTGTCTTGACGTCCCATAGTCTCACCGTATTATCTCTACTTCCCGATACGATGAACTCTGAATCACTGGATATAGCCACAGCATATACATAATCTGTGTGACCACTCATGGTCTTACAGGTACCTGTCTTGACGTCCCATAGTCTCACCGTCTAATCTCAACTTCCCGATACGATGAACTCTGAATCACTGGATATAGCCACAGCATATACACAATTAGTGTGACCACTCATGGTCTTACAGGTACCTGTCTTGACGTCCCATAGTCTCACCGTATAATCTCTACTTCCCGATACGATGAACTCTGAATCACTGGATATAGCCACAGATCATACAAAATTTGTGTGACCACTCATGGTCTTACAGGTACCTGTCTTGACGTCCCATAGTCTCACCGTCTAATCTCAACTTCCCGATACGATGAACTCTGAATCACTGGATATAGCCACAGATCATACAAAATTTGTGTGACCACTCATGGTCTTACAGGTACCTGTCTTGACGTCCCATAGTCTCACCGTCTAATCTCAACTTCCCGATACGATGAACTCTGAATCACTGGATATAGCCACAGCATATACACAATTAGTGTGACCACTCATGGTCTTACAGGTACCTGTCTTGACGTCCCATAGTCTCACCGTATAATCTCTACTTCCCGATACGATGTACTCTGAATCACTGGATATAGCCACAGATGATACATAACTAGTGTGACCACTCATGGTCTTACAGGTACCTGTCTTGACGTCCCATAGTCTCACCGTATAATCTCTACTTCCCGATACGATGAACTCTGAATCACTGGATATAACCACAGATGATACATAACTAGTGTGACCACTCATGGTCTTACAGGTACCTGTCTTGACGTCCCATAGTCTCACCGTATAATCTCAACTTCCCGATACGATGAACTCTGAATCACTGGATATAGCCACAGCCTATACACAACTAGTGTGACCACTCATGGTCTTACAGGTACCTGTCTTGACGTCCCATAGTCTCACCGTATAATCTCTACTTCCCGATAATCACGTTTCATTAATTGAGAAAATGTTTAAGTCATTATTTCGTATAAATTCTTCCACGTTTAATTGCTTGCTTCCAATTCCATTTATGTTAATATGTCCAAGCTTTATTATGCCTATCTCTCTTTGCTTATAGATAAGCATCTTTATTTCTTAATTCCCAAATTCTTGTTTGCATTATTATGGTTATTCTACATTGTTCTCTACACCTCCTTTGAGTCTTAGTTATTTTTAAAGGACAATATAGTTAATTCTAAAATCAGTTTGTAGCAGCGTTTTAACTATATAATTTCCGTTTTTTATAAATCAATGAATTTCTTATGATGTAGTCAAAACTCCTCCTTTTATTCCTGGTTCATAAATACAGAGAATCTTCTCATTTTGATGAATTTATATGTTAAGCAATTTGGGGCAATTTTTGATATATTACCTTTAACTTATTATAATGAATAATGTCAATGAATCGTACTTTTCGCTCAATTTATTATCGATTTTTATATCTATTTCATTTCCATCACACGTAGCATGGTTTAGTTTGCAAGATAAAGTTATAAATCTATTGCCTACTAAAGTGAAAAGATTCTAATTTCATCATTTATTGGAACTTATAAATTGAATTAGTTAGGCGTCTTTAAATTCGTATTTATTTAAAATCTCTTCAATATTTATTTCATTAAACCCAAATTTTGACTATTTTAAGTTTAAAGTGTCTTGATTAAATTTGGCATCTCTTCAACTTCTCTTTCCAAATTTTGTTTGGCTATCCCAATTCATCACATATGATGTCTAATTATTTGAATTTTCTAAAATTTCAATCTGCTAATCTTCTTAAATTTAATCAATTAAAAATGTTTATGTTGAAGCGTTTCATTTTATTTCTTTCAAGTAAGATTGAGTTTTAGCATCTTATTAT